>DF242967.1:0-39594 GCA_000507305.1 Breviolum minutum Mf 1.05b.01 | reverse complement strand
TGTTGTTGTTGTTGTTGTTGTTGTTGTTGTTGTTGTTGTTGTTGTTGTTGTTGTTGTTGGTGTTGTTGGTGTTGTTGTTGTTGGTGTTGTTGTTGTTGTTGATGATGATGTTGTTGTTGTTGTTGTTGGCGAAGTGGTGGTGGTGGTGATGGTGATGGTGTTGTTGCCGGTGCTGTTTTCTTTTTGCTGTTGCTGTTGTAATCGTTGTGGATGATTGCGTTGTTGTGTTGTTGTGGTTTTTGCTGCTGTTTCTGCGGTGGCAGTGCTTGATTGGGAGGCGTAGTCAAGGATGTGGATGGTGGTGTCATTGGTGGTACGTGATCGCGGATGTGGGATGTGTCGCTGGCGGTGTTGCTTGAAAGGTGTGGCCAAGGGTGTTGGCGTGGTGTCGCTGGATGTATCGATCGTGGATGTGGCCGGATGGTGTCGCTTGCTGTGTCGGTAATGTCCTTAGATCACGATGTGGCAGGAGCATCGGGGACGGTGTCACGGATGACGGATGGTATCTGATCGGGAAGGGGGAAGGTGTTGCGAAAAGGTGTCACATAAGGTGCCGTTGCATGGTGTTGTCGGATCACGGGTGTGACAGGGGGAGTGTGGCTGAGGGTGTCATTGGATGGGTGTCGGCCAGAGTGTGGCCTTGGGGCGGTCGATCGCGGATGCTGGAAGGTGTGGGGCGTGTCGTTTGCAATGCTGTTGGTGTGTTATGGAGTGGATTTTTTGGGGTCATGAATTTCAGACGTCCACAGCCGAATTTTGCAAATGCAATCAGATGGCGGAAAAAAATACCATTTCATGCTCTTTGGGGTCTACGCTGGTATATTTTTTTTTCTGCTCTCGCTGATGGTGTTTGCGTTTGCGTTTTTGTGTTGTGTTGTGTTTGTGTTTGAAATTTCTGGAGTACGGAAGCAATTGGGGTCAGGTACATAGTGGATTAGAAAATTTGAGAGCGAACAAACACGCAATACAAACCAGCTGCAGTTGGACTCCCTGAACACTGGCATTTCGATCGGCATGCCTGTGCAATTTGGGGACATGAAAAACTGGATCACATGTTCCATGCATCAAAAACGGAACGGCGAAACAATGCTCAAATGAATCAAATAAATTGTGGTGAGCTGAGAAAAATGCTTGCATTGCAACCTCATTTGATTTCCGATTTTTGCTGTTTGCATCTTCGTGCCGGGCTGTGTGGGTTGCCTTTGACACTGGGGAGTTGGAGGCGGCGAACCCGGGGAATCTGATCAATTTTGAATTGTGTTGGCCAATGTGAAATGTCCAAAAATGTTCCTCTCATGTTTTTGCTAATGGGACTGGTTTGCACCAGGGCACGTGGGATGCAACCATGATCACCGGTGTGGCCTATGCAGCAGCCTTACATTGTCTTCCAGAACTCAACATTGTGTTCTTATTCTCTTCCCAATTGATTCCGAAAAGAGATCAGCCATGTTACGTCCAGTGCAATGTGTGAACAGAAATTGTTCAGGATGGGCCTGGGCCTGCGTCATTGAGCTGCCCTCAGACCTTGTTTGAAGTGCACTGAATTTTGCAGTCAGAATTGTAAGTGACTCGCATTCGCTGATCTAAGGCGCCTGGACGGAGGATCTTTTGGGAAAGATGTTGTTTGTGTGTATCAAAGGGTATGACTGAATTCAATCAGCTTTTGAATGCAAGTCCTTTTCACCTTCAATCCGATGTTGGCCGCAACAGTACCAAGGTGATACATCTAATCATGTAATTTGCCACACATAGGCTCCAAAAATTATTATTCATTCAACATTGCTGTAGCTTTCGCCTTTGATTTCTTGGCCACATCCAAGACCCGAAACACATGAATGACAGGAGCTGTGAAAGTGCAGCGGACGAAAAGGCCACAACAATGGTGTTAGTTGTTTTCACTCTGACTTTCGGACTCAATGCTTGTCATGTTTCAAGTATTCCCTAAAATCAGCAGAACATTTGGACAGAGTCTGAATTTGTTTTTCTATCTCTCTCTAGATAGTTGGTGAAAAGTCTGGTGTTGTTTGGTCTTTCATGAACTAGTCGACAAGTGAAAATGTTTGACCTGTCAATGTCTTTTGCGTCTTGTTGGCTGGAGCAAAACCTTGCGGATCGCACTCCGTTTTTTTAAAACTTTCCGATCGACAGGGTTTCGAGTGCTCCGTCCGAATTCTTGATTCTCGCAGGCAGCTTCAGGTGCAGAAAGCGGGGGTCACTGTGAGGACCGATGGCGGCCAACAGGGAGTTTAAACATGTGTAAGCGCAACAAGATCTGTACATAAATAAAGGAATCTCCAAAATGGAATAATCCGATGCCATTCTGTGCTGCAGGAAGCAGCGAAATCCTTCTGTGACTGCAACCACAAGCCCTCGAAGTTGCTTATTCTGGGTACATGCCTCGGCAAGTGCGTCAGCATTTACCACCTCCCTTTCTCTCATCTCCCCATGGAAGCCTGGTACCAATGGTACACAAAATACCTCCACCCCCTGCGGTGGTGGTGGTTGGGCGACCTTAGTCTCTGTCCTCCCCTTGTTGGCAGAACCAAGACTTTGTAGGAGGCATTCAACAGTCAACTGTTGGTCCCAAGTGTGACTGTGCATCTGCCAGCCGCCATTCCCCAGTAAAAACTGCATTCTTGAGGCCCCTGCTAGCATAGGGTCAGGCCCTCACTTTTACCACTTGAGGCATCATTTTGCATTGCTTTGCATTGGCTTCTATGATCAATGTGTCAGCAGGATGACTGACAACAAGGAAGGTACATCATAAAGATGGAAAGTCTTTCCTGAGGCTCCTTATTGGCCTTAGCAAGAAACAACATTCCAAGTCGAGAAAGTGCCTTGCTGTTGCCCTAGTGGTGGAGGTATTGAAATGCTGTGCTGTTGACAGACTTCAACCCGCATCGCTTCTTTGCTTCTTTATCCAAGGTCCTGCGCCGTGGGAAAGGCGACAATTCAGGCGTTTGGAAGTTGCAGTTCTACAATTTGTGAAACAAAGCATGTAATGATGGTGCGATGTAGCAAAACAAACTAAACAAACACGTGCAATATTATAGCTTGTTGCTGAACATCCTCTTTGAGTATCCAAAATCACCCCCGGCCATCTCAAATTCTACTGTACTGATGCAACATGATCAGTGTTTGCATGCGTGTGATGCGTCTCCACGATAATACATGTGCCGTATACCTGCTTGTTAGCATTAAAGCGAGGCGAGTTACGTGATGTATTGCGTGAGTGGATGCATAAATACCTTGTATGCAGCGAGTGCATGCAAATCAAGAGCTGTATGCATTGTACTACCTATACCTCTATTACCTCTGGCCGTATATATGCCTGTTTGTAGCTCACCAGCATCAGCATCCTAGCTGCTCTCCCCTATTTGACTGCTTATGTCTCTCAAAAGAGTCTGGCGATTTGCAAAAAAAACCCGCAGGTGATGAGAGCGTTTACAAGGACTCAGTGCTGGGTGCCAAGAGTCTGAGTCAAGGAACATGTCAAAGTCTATGCTGCAGAGTTCAGTTGCTTCAATTCAGGTTGCTGCCAGCCACCGATTTCTCACAGAGATCCAATGCGAAGAACCGGGAGTGAGATCCTTCAGAGGGATGGTGTGATGGTGGGTCACCTTCGTTACTTTGCATGACGAATCTTGGTGTCAAAGCACTGATCACAAGGCCTGAGCTGCAAGAGTTCTGGAACTCTATGAAGATCTATGAGAAATTGCAGGCAGGTCCATGGAGTCCGTGCTGCTTCAGCTTTGTGAACAATTTTTAGATTTTTATTTTTTTCCGTCAAATCACAACTGATTTGGTGTCCGTCAGGAGATGGATCATCCAAATGGCAGATTCACATTGCATGATGGGCCACCATATGCCAATGGTTCTTTGCACATGGGCGGCTGCCTCACAGAGCAAGTGTTTGAGCAGTGGGTTGACATATTCTGAAGTTCACCAGGAGTCAATGCACCAGGGTTGCCAGGACGACCATAGTATGTGAGATTTTGGTGTGGATCTGGATCACTTTCAAGAATTGTTAAGTCACCTCGTGATTTGCGCCTTCTGCATCTCCTAATCCTAGGCCACGCCTTGAATAAGATCCTCAAAGACATTATCAACAAGTTCAAAGCTGCCCTGCAGCTCAGTTTGTTTTGCTTGCCATGCAGTCATGCTCGAAAGTGAGAGTTGATACTTGCCAGAGAGTCGGATTGATCGCCGCATTTCACCGCAGAATTTAAGGTCCTAAACATGGAACTCTCACAGCAAAACCAGATCCTTTGAAACGACTTTTCAACAATCATTCTTGCTGGTGCTGAAGTAGCCATGTTGAACTAATGCTGCTGAAAACTGGAAGAAAGTGTATGGGGATACAAAAATAATATGCGATAGTAGCTTTTGGAAGCCCTGACCAAGCCCTGACAATGGCGGAAAGCTCTCAAGATTCTGCGCTTCAGGCCTATAAGAGATGACATCAGCTGCAGTCATTGCATGTCATTGCATGAAATTGTATCCAATTGCATCAACATAATGTATAAATTGAACCAGCCTCCTTATACTTGTTCCTTCAAAGCTGCTTCGCGTTCTCTGGAAGTAATACTGAAATTTTTGCAAGTGTCCCCAATTTTTTCAGAATCCAAGCCCTTGGCCCTTGGCCTGACAGCTTGACGCAGAGGCAGCAGATTTCGACTTTGAGGACAGCGGTGGTCTGATTTTGTATCCCAGCCAAGGCTGTTGTGATTTTTCATTTCAGGAAAGTCTCCAGAGAGCCCTGCAAGAGCTTGCTGAGCATGTGCGCACTAGTCATGTCACTTGATGTGATTTCATGCTTTTCTTGTTTCTGTGGATTCGAACATGGCATTTGGCACCCAAGAACTGAATGTGCGTTTGTGCGAATGACCTTGCTGATCCAAACTTGGAGTACATCTTGCCGGCTGTGCTGAGGAAAGGAGCATCAGCAAGCTGAATGTGTTGCGGGACAGCATTCGAGCATTGCAAAAGCTCCCAGTAGGTTTTCGCAGTTTTTGCAGCCTGGCTAAGCTACGAAAGATGTCATGTTTGCTGCTGCAGAATCTGCGCAGGAGACTGCACGAAGTGGAGGAAATGCCTCAGAGGCACTGCCAACAGTGACACCGCAACGCTTCCGTCGAGAAAAGTGACGTTGTCATTTGCTGCGCAGTGTGACCTGTGACGACAGGTTCAGGCTCTCCTCCCGCCCACCACCTCAGAACAGTGGTGACCTCATTGACTCAAGATGTTCGGCTTCAGATTGTCAGGTTGCAAGTTTATTGTAATTCAAAACCTGCCAGGTCTTCAGATCGGATGTCCGGAGTGGAGGAAGTAGATGTGCCTGTGCCTGCCTGAATATGTATTAATGAAAAGAGCGCATGAAGAAGTCTGTCAGATTCTGTGATCTGTCTTCCAAGAACATTTGGGTGCGGCAGTGAATCATTGTCGATGCTGCTTGTAGCATTGATTCGCTCTTGTTGGAAGTGCTTTCTTAATCATGGAGCAGTGATTCACATAATTGAGGGCCATCGTGGATACCACAGCGTGGCAAGTCCGGGCCTGAAAACATCTGAAAACCTCTCAAAACCCTACAGTGGAAAATGGGAATGCAGCATTCTCCAAAGGCTTTCGACCCTTGCCGGACAAGACCGACTTTCGGATGCTTGAGGCTGCGCAGAAATTCTTCAATGATTGTACAAAAATGGGCGGCAAGATGCAAGAAGCACTCTGAATCCGAACCAGGAATGGAACAGACAGGTGGCAGTTATTACAGAACATCAGCGAGAGATGCCGGCGGCTAAGTTTTTGTGACCTGTGTCCTCCGACTTGGAATCACGGTGCCAGTTGACTTCAATGGACTGGATATGGGCTTCAACCTTTGTCCAAGGCCGACCAATACTTCCAAGCTCAGGCCAGAACAGCAGTCAAACCTTCATAGAATAATCCATCGTTTCATTCTTAGTTCGTGAAAAGGGAGTTTTAATGCTTCCAGTCCAGACTTCTGTTCAAGTTCAATCTTATTCTCGCTCGAACATGGTAGGTACATGGACGGCGAGAGTGCTTCTTAGATGACATTATTTGTTGGTTTCAGGTCGAAGAAGGGTAAGTTAAAAATGGGAGAACATGTGTTCTTTATCTGCAAGTGAAATCAGAATCTGTTCTTGAATGTAGCTTGGCTTTGAGGAAGAAGAGAGTGTATCTTGCCTATCAGCAAAGCTTGCTCCTTTCATGATGTCACCTGGATCTACCCGAAGAATCGTGTGGGACGTGATGTCAGCAGTTCTCATTGTGCCAAGGCTGCATTCATGGGATCGATTTTGCGGTTAGAGCAATTGCGGTTATTTCACCCCTCGTGGTGCATGCTCCGAGGCTGCTGATGCCATCTTAATACCTTTGCAACTACTTCTTGATGAAGGCCTGGATTGTGTTCTCTTTGATTCGTTCCATGTGTTGGTCGCAATGACCCAAGGTGTGGGATGGGTGGTGATCAACTGGATCTTGCGGGTCTTTTGGACATCAGATCTTGGCATCAACTTCTTGACACTCGTTCTTGGAAGGATTACTGTGCAGCCTACCTTGTATTTTTATATGGGCCTTTGTTGAAAGATGTTTGACAAAATTTGATTGTTCCAAGGTGTTTGTTTTGGAGTCTCCAGTGCACAAGACTGCCTTGAAAATAAGGAGAGGCTATGCACGCCCAGATGGATCGGTGGAGATGTCTCCACGGCGAGCGTGAAGCCTACATATCTTTTGATTCTTTCTGTGTGCCTATTTCGTAAGCACCTGCACTATCAGTATAACAGACGCTCCATGAAATTCCCAATCAAGCTAAGATCAACCAGAATGCAAAAGCCGTGTGAGGGTCATTCATCATCATGAGAGATCAATTCTCTAATCTCTGTGCTGTTTTCCTCACTGAGGCTGCTATGCACTACCTCAAGACTTGGTTCTCCCTGGACTTTGCAATTGTAAATTGCCTTAGATGGAAATTGTGTTGAAACATGTTGCATGGCAAATTGCTGTTCGAAGATCTGCAAGCTGAGGTTTGTTTGGACTGGCTAGATCTGGTTGATCTTGAGAGTCTGTGTCCTAACGCCTCGGTTTCTATCTCCACCTTGTGTGATGTGGCAAGAAATTCCAGATCAACCAAGGCACAGATGCCGCAAGACTAGGCAAGTCTGTGAAGATGATCAAGTTTCTCAAAGTTACTTGCCTTCTCAGACCAAGCAACTGAAGTTCTTGGACAAAGGAACTTAGCCAAGGGAAAAAGACGAACGGTGAGCAGAGGGCCGTAATAAAGATTGACGCAACTGAGGTGGCCAGGCTGATCCGAATCTTGAGGTTCTCTCGTATGACTGAATTGATCGGACACCTTGCAGCTTTCTTCCGCTCCGGAATGTTTCCTACCATCATGGGGATTGTCAAGATCATGGCGGGCAGCTTGTCAATGAAAGCAGTGGCTGCAAAGGTCTCCATTTTCACTTTGCGAGCTGGGAAGATTTCAATTGACCGAGAGATTGACTCACATTTTTTAGATGTTGAAACCACGAACGAGTCAATACTTGTCAGCGGAATATGCTGCCTTTTCTTACTCCATGTAAAGCCCTCGCATGAAATTCTTTCCTGATGCCTGGTACTGAGGTATGATGATCTTTTGGCATTTGCTCGTGACATGCCTGCAGATTGCTGTTGCTATTTGCGAATTGGAGCCTAACGAACCTGAGAATGACTGAGGCCTGTGTCTGGTATCGGATTGCAGCTGTCCCTTGGCAAATCAGTGACTCCATCTTGGATGTGTTGGCGCGACAAAAGCGGAGGGGTCTTGCTTCATCTGGTTGTAAGGACAGTGAAACAGATATGAACTGGATTGATCGCTTCAACTTTGCAACGGCTTCGCTTGGACACCTCTATTTCATCTCACTGCACTGGGCCCTTACGCTCTTTATCGGAACCATGGAGGTGGCATGGCTGGCACGATCGCTTCGTGTTGATTGTTTTGCATGACTGGTTCCATAGTTCCAAAATTGGTTCCAAAATAACCACCTTTCTGACCACTTTGACTGGCCAGCTTGACTGAAATTCCCCATAGATTGTGACCTGTCCGTGTGTGACCTGTGTTGGAGGTCACGCCTGTGAACTTTGATGAGCGTGTGTTGACAGTCATTGCACTGTATTTCAGCTTCTTCCTCTCGGCTGCTGTGCTCTACTCAGGGCAGAAACGATCACCACGGCAAAATTCCCGCATGAATTTGGGCTTGTCAAAATGAGCCAAATGGACCAACACTTTCTAGTTTCGGGTCTCGAGACATATCAAATGGTGGATATATGGAGAGTTTTAGATGAGGTGATTAGTGCGATCACTTCTTCCATGACCAAGCTGGACTTGCTTACGGTTCAGAGGCGAGACAAGGGCTTCAGAAGGCAGCTTTTCACTACACTGATTTGCTCCACCTGTATAACTCAACACTCTTCAACCTCCTTTTTGTGGATTCACATTGAAATCGAATCCGCAGGGATTCCAAGCTCACAGCTTTGAAGCAGTACCTGCTTCTTGGCAACGACAGATGACACCAGAGCTGTTCTCCCTGTGATAATGCAAGTCCTTATGGATGCCTTGGATCGGAAACGTCGTTGATGTGCCAAGGTTTGACAACAACATCTCACCGCGCCACTTTTCTTGAAAATTGAGAGTATGGAGTCCATGCCATTACCTGTCACAATCCTCAAAATTTGGAGCAAATCAGAGTAAGGAGCCTGTAGTTGCGATTATCATAAGTGAATGGCGAGTTTTCTTTCTGTCTTACTGCGTGGTTTGATGAGTTTTCAAGAGTAGCATCGTGTGGTATTCTTGGTGCTGTACCATTTTGGAGTCAACTTGAGTTTGCAGTCCGTTTAAACGTCACGCTTTTGTGACGTCTCTTGTTGAAGGCTTGACTCTGCGCATTCAGCGCAGTGTGCTGATGGCAATCCAGGAGTCCGGCAGAGCAAGAGTAAGAGATGTGGGATCAGAAGGCGAATCAAGGATGAATGACATGACTCAAGTTTTTTGAAAAATTGGGACTATACATGGCTGTGGCTAGGTTTCAGGTTGCTTAATCCCAAAGAAACAACAGGATAGAACTTTGGTAATTAACGCGTCACATGTTGAATCTGGGAGGAGCAGGACCGTGATGTTCCAGAACATAAGATTGAGCTCCTAAACTTGGCAGCAGAAAGCCTGAAGAGCGACCTGCACTTTGAGAGGCAGTCGATCGCGTAGTCATGCTTTGGATCTTTTTGCATTTCCAAAAAGTTTTCAGCTTTGGAGATTTTTTTTCAACATTTTGCAACTTTAAACTTTCAAAGTGTTGGTTGATACACAAAATACGCTTCTGGCTTGCTCGATTGGCTGGTTCCCTGAAATATGCAGGTATATGCCTATCTTGGCTCAGCATCCGCTCTTTGCTTTCCTTCAATTTCTTGCGGAGGATGTCATGCGTCGCGTTTGTCACCATGCGATTTCCAGGCGGGGACATGAGTGTTTCGGATGGGAAGAAATTTAAATGATACAGTATGTATTAAGTCCGCTTCCACCCAGTAGTTTAGTGTTGGAGAACGGAGCATAGCAACTGTGCAAGCGCCTTGTTTGGGTCTCATGGAGAGTTACGGGGTGTTACATGCTGTGTGAGATTTTGCGAGGATGTCGATAGCACCGAGTGAAGCCTCTCGGCAGCCAGAGAAGACAGTCGGCTCATTGATTTCGATAGGCTCTTTACCTTGCCGTGAATCCTTAAAGCCAGAGAGACATGGGACGGTCAGAAGTTGTCAGGTGTGTGACGTTTTAGAGAGGTTTACCAGATCTGATGATAAAGATGGTTGTCTTTGTTTTGGCCAATTGTTGAATTTTGAAAAGATTTTGGGACAGGTTAGTGAAGCTCGCTCACCTTCTCACCTTCTGTCAGAGTTGCTCAATCCGCGTAAGGTGATCATCTCTAATGACACGACTTTGGCGCAAACCGACATGTTCTTCCTAGAGTCCGGCACTGCATCCTATGTCAGTTATCAAGGCCAGAATGCAAGCAGTGTCTTCTTGTAGTTCGCTTTTATGAGGTGATGCTTTCGTTTCCTTGATTCAATCAGACACCTTCAAAGGATACAACCTTTGGAGATTCGCAGTGACAATAGCCACAGTTTTGGCTGAAGTTTATATGCTTTGGATGTCGTCTTCAGCTTCCACAGAAATTGGTGGCTTTGATCTTTCATGTGATGCGAAGTCAGACGGGGGAGCTCTGTACCAGGTCATGTGTCCATCAATAGCAACAGCTTTTTTCCTTGGCTGTGTGAGCCAGCTCTATGGACCACTTGGAGTCTAGGCGATGACAGTGAGAGGGTTGCTTTCACTTCTAGCACCTAGCATTTGCTGGCAGATCCTAAAAGTGTTTATTAGATTCTATCATTATTTAGTATTATTAGATCTTTGAAAGGCTTTGTGGCTTATCTCCAGGACTATAGAGACACTTCTTGATTTTCAGACTCAGGACCAATATCGGCGCTTGTCTTGCAAAGACGCACTGTTCCCTGCTGCGAGTTGATGGTGCCAAGTTCAGGCAGTTGTATATTTGTCCCAAAAAAGTCTTTGAAGATTGCTCGAATGCAGACGTCACGAAAGTGTCTTTTTCTCTTTGGCAGGCAGGTGGCCAAGAGCGCAGCACATACGGACAGTTTCTCTCGCTGATGTTTTTTCAATCTAATTCTTTGAGAATGATGTAGCGCATGCTCTGTGCTGTGTGAAAGATGCCACATCTTGTCTCTCTTGGAGACAGACTGCAGGACTTCCTGCGGGTGATTCGAACATACTCTGACAAATTTCTTGAGACGCTCAATAGTCAAGAGCCTGAAGATCTGACAGACCTGCAGCAGCCTAAGCAGATTCCACTCACTGTACGGCTTGTGATCTGAAAATCGAAAATCCTCATGGGCTGATGGCTGCACAAACGTTGCTCTTGAGGCATGATTACACCGACTTTGATCTGGAGAAGATAATGCATGACACCCGCGCTGATACTGGCACCGAATTGACTTCGCGACGAGCTGCGAAGGTATTCCTGCAAAAAACGAAGCTTGCATGGACAGAGAGAAAGATTGGTAATTGAAGCATATTTATGTCACATCTTAAACACCCTGTTCAAAGAAGCCTTCATAAGTGGTGATACGATGTGATACACCTTTTTCATGTAAAGATTATCATGGGTACTCCGCAGTGGTATCATACATGTCATACATCCAAACCTCCGAAACGCCTTGTGTGACCCAAAAGCCTCATGCTGACTGCTTGCCAACTTGCCACTCTGTGCAAGGAAAAGGAAGAGTAAATTGTCACGGGTCGCAGACATGACGTCAAGGAGAAGCCCTTGAGTGGCCACAGGAATCATCGTGCACCCCCAAAACTGGGACGTGTTTTCCATGTAGAATTCCTGGTCTCACACCGTTTACTTCTTGGTCATGTCATTGTGCAGTAGCACTACTTGGCCACAGATTTGCTGCAGAGCGACTGAAGAAATCAAAGCTACGTCACGTGTGATTTCACTGTTCCCGTCTTGCCAGCCCTCCAGACTGTGAAGGTCGTGCAGGACAAAGATCAGTTTCAGGTTTATTGTAAATTGATTTGCTCGAAGTCATTCTTTGATGAGTGCTGAAGGCTACTGGTCACAAGATTAAGTTCATTCCTGGCAACTTGCCTTCAATCAGTTTCAGCTGTGGCTGTTATGGTTTATTTTGGTACTTCCATCGTCCGAAAGATAGATTCAGACACAGCATTTATGAATGCAGTCATCCAAGGATGGGACTGCCACGGTCTACCCATTGAGTTGAAGGCGCTTCATGGTCACTATGGTGCTTTAAGGTGAAGAGTAATAGCTGGTAAAGTCCAGCATCCAAAAGGTCAAAAGAGGAAAGTAGAAGTATGAGAAATGTGGATGTTGATGGCTTCCATGTCTGGCGTGTGCAGGTTTTGCAGAGCCTGAAGTCAAAAGACAAGAAGGGACTTACTCCTATCAAGCCAGACCCGCAGCAAACATGTCGTGTTTCTTCAGCTTCCTTGCTGAGCCTGCTTGTGGATGGCTGCTAGGAATATATTCTGTACACTTCCTGTGGGACATGTGAGAGCTTAGGCTGCGACAGCAAGCAGCCAGATTTGCACAGGAAACAGTGGAGGAGCAGAGGAGAAAGTGCCATATTTTCAATGAACATCCAAACTTCAATAGTCTGTTGAAGTAGACTCGGTTAGACCTTGGAACTTCAGGACCTCTTTCAAGCGGTATGGTGTTTGGGGTGATTTCGATGAGCCATACTTGACCCTGCTTCCAAAGTATGAAGCAGCACAGTCAGAATCTTGGATTTCAGTGCTTCTTTGCTCTTGAACCTTTTGGATCTTTTTGGCTGGAAGCAGACCCTTCAGCTAATCAGAATTTGAATCCGCATGAACAATTCACATATACATCTGACATCCACAATTCAAATCTTTGTTCCAACTTGGACCACAGATTGAAGTTTGTTGAGTAGACAGATCCACTGGAGCACTGCCAAGGCTTCGCATTTTCGAGGACAGAGCTGCCTTAGATTTTGGCTCGAGGTCGTGTGCTTTGGAGCTGCAAACCTGACATAGGAAATGGTGCGTGGCGGCCACATTTACCGTGGAAGGTGCTTTGCTGTTCGACCTTGTCTTTTCAATCTCACATTGTTGCTGCATCTATCTTATAAAAGACCCAGCAGCAAATCTTGCTCTCACATGGTTGAACACGTCTTCCTGCATGATGACTCTCTTGATGACCAGGAAGCCTGTGTACTGGTCCCCTTCGACCCGCACAGCACTTGCAGAGGCTGAGCTGGAATATCCGGAGGAGAGTTTTGCGTTTCCGAGCATGACATTTGCATTGAAGTTGGGAAGTGAGTTGCTGGGAGGACCATGTCTCGCCATCCATTTATGTGGCATTCAAGTGCACTCAGAGTGGCACTAAGCGCTGCCTTTTTTGGGTCAAACGAAGAGTCACTCAACGCAACGATTTGGACTACATCGCTGCCAAGGATTCCTGAAGACTTTGCCAGCTATGAGGGGCTTGAGGTGTCAGACAAAGCTGTTGCTGCTACCTTTGCTATTTCCTTTGCGTTTCTTTTGTGGCCTGAAAATGGATGATTGCAACCTTCCAGTTGGCGATTTGGACCACGACTCCATGGACAATTCCTGCCAACCGAGCAGGGCACCAAGGGTGTTTTCTTGAGATTGCACCTAGATGAGTGTAGTGAAGATGACATTTCAAACATAAGCAGTGGCTTTTGGGATTTCAGAAAAAATCATTTTTATTTCCTCAGCTTTCGTCCAAGGCAGTGGCTGTGAATCCTGACCTGACGTACCTGGGAGAAAGTTATGGATGTCCATTCCACAAAAATGTTACGATTGCCACCTGTTGGCAGAAAAGTTATGGATGTTCAGGTACGCCATTGTGAAGGCAGAGTGGTCCGAGCCCAACAGGCTGAGTCGATATATGGCTGACATGATACAGACTAAACAACTCATTTCCAGACTCATTACTACACAAAATCAGATGAACCGAATGAAACCACTAGCACAAATCTTGACAATTCTATGGTGTTGTCAGTCCCTATTTGTGCTGCAGAACTCGATATTTGGTGGTTGCTTCTGGCTTGGTGGAGCGACTGGAGGGCTTGCTGGGTGCCACTCTCACTGCTGGGAGCCCGATTCAAAATCTTTGTTTGCAGCCTTGGCTTGCAACAAGTCATTTTGATGACATGAGTTTTGTGACCCTTTGAGGTTGAAAAGGAGTGTGAAGGAGGCCTGCCCAGATAATGATTTATTTCATTTCGATGGGGTAGTTGTAGCGTGCTTCCAATGATGTTGGGGGAAATGCTTGCGCAAAAAAGAAAGCGAGAAAGGACAGTATAATGAATGGCAGCACGAAGGAGGGAATGGAGACTCGTTACTGTTCAGGTGCGCTGGAAGGTATCAAGTATGAGCATCCCGTCAGTGGGGTGGAGACTCCCCTGGTGCAGAGCCCAGACACTGTTTGTTGCACTGGCTGAAACGCTTGAAGCAGTTTGACTAGCAAAAAGATTGACACTGAAGACAGACCAAATGCGAGGCAGTTCCTTACCTTGTTATTTGTTTACAGTCAAATTGAAGTGTGGTCATTCAGCATGGTCACTGCCAGGTCATGGGTGGTGCCTCGCCTCAGTGTCTTGTGAAATCACCACAACGCGCTGCCATGGATTGTGCCACTTGAGCTTCAGGTGACTATATCACCACCGAGTCTGGAACTGGCCTGGCATGGCGCTCAGTTGGAGTCAAAATTGAATGATGTTTCATGATTCATGGTGTGTTTGTGTTTCATAGCCACAGCATTGAGTCTTTCGGCAAACAAATCTACCAAACCACACCTCGACTGCTTTGGCTTTAGCTTGCGTTCCACCTTCTAGTGTGTTAGCTTCCCTGACTCCTCGATTAGCCAGACCAAGATGGCCAAGGAAATGATCGGAAAGACTGCACCAGACATGGCCTTGGAGGTTTCCATGGATGGTGAAACCAGCGAACGCAGCTTGCTCTCGCTGCGTAAGACAGGACAAGCCATGGTGTTGGACTTCTTTGCTCCTTGGTGCAAAGCTTGCCCCAAAGCTGCTCAGCATCTTGATCATTTGGCAGAGAGCTACTCGGAGCGCTGTCAGTTTGTCCTGATTTGCGTGGATGGCTCTGTGGATGAAGCTGTGAGTTTTGCAGAGGAGCACGGTATCACCCGTTGCATTGTTGCATCTGTGGTGGATGAAAATGCACCAGCAAGCTACCATGTTTCTGGCCTTCCTCACCACACACTCATTGCGCCAGATGGCACCATTGCCCGAAACTATGAGGTGAATTTGCCTGGTGACTTGGACGAGGCTCTTGCAAAAGACATCTCCAGTGACTCACTGGTACCGGTGCCAAAGAAGAGCCCCATTTCCGACAAATACAAGGATTTGGAGAAGCACGACCCTTTGTTGAAGGAGAATCCTCGTCGCTGGGTGATGTTTCCACTTCAGTATCCTGAAGTGTGGGAGATGTACAAGAAGCATGAAGCGTCCTTCTGGACTGCCGAGGAGATTGACCTTGCACAGGACAACAAGGATTGGGCAAGCCTCAATGAGAGTGAACAGCATTTTGTGAAGCACGTGCTTGCTTTCTTTGCAGCTTCTGATGGCATCGTTCTTGAGAATTTGGCTCAGCAGTTCTCTTCCGAGGTGCAAATTCCAGAAGCTCGGGCTTTCTATGGCTTCCAAATTGCTATGGAAAACATCCACTCTGAGACATACTCCCTGCTGATTGAACAGTACATCAAGGATCCCAAAGAAAAGGATGACCTCTTTGATGCCATCCACACAATGCCTGCTGTCCGAGAGAAGGCAAGTTGGGCCATCCAGTGGATGAATCGCGAAGGCAGCTTTGCAGAGCGTTTGGTAGCATTTGCTGCAGTTGAGGGAGTCCTTTTCAGTGGATCATTTTGTGCAATCTTCTGGCTGAAGAAGCGGGGTTTGATGCCTGGTCTTACCTTTTCCAATGAGCTGATCTCCCGAGATGAAGGCCTTCATGCCGACTTTGCATGCTTGCTTTATGGCATGCTTCAAAACCGACTGCCAGAAGAGGTTGTCCATGATATCATCCGTGGAGCAGTGGAGGTGGAGCGCAAGTTTATTTGTGGAGCTCTCTCGTGTGACCTGATTGGCATGAACAAAGATTTGATGACTCAGTACATCGAGTTTGTCGCTGATCGTTTGTTGACTGCCTTGGGCCACAGCAAGATCTTTGGCTCTTCGAATCCCTTTGATTGGATGGAGCTGATCTCCTTGCAGGGCAAGACGAACTTCTTTGAGAAGCGAGTTGGTGAGTATCAAAAGGCAGGCGTTATGACTGGTACCTCAGAGCCTTTGAGCGCTTTTGCCTTAGATGCTGATTTCTGAGCAAGTCTGCAAATGTCAGACAGGGGTTTCTTTGGGTCCAATCGAAAGGATTGGAGGGTTCGCGTACAATCAGTATAATCACTTAGATTTCACAGGTTTCGCTTAACAAGTCATGTTGCAAGCCCTGTGAGAGTTCCTTTGATCACCGGCCAAACTGCTACTGCCTGTGCAGCACAGCGAACTTGAAGTCGGTGCCAGAAAAGTTGCAAGCCTTGCCATCACCTCTCTATACGCTACTTGCCTCCGTGGGAACTGGACACTTACAGCATCAGCTCTAGAAATGCACCAGACAAGCTTCTTCCCTCAGGTGCACACAGCACCTGGCCATGGTCAAGACGTTGGGATCTTGGTATTGTCCGGAAATCATGGGTTCTGCATTTTTTCTGTTTGGTGACAGGACTACATTGTCGGCCAGAAGTATGGCCTGGAGGTGCGAAGCTGACGGTTTGCTGTTGATGTATTCGGATGGTGGTTGCTTGAAAGGAAAAGATCGTTTTTGGTTGCGTGACAAATTTGGCTGTGCTGTCTTGGTGAAGGGCTTTTGCCAGATTGCTTGCAAGCCGATGCATCCTTGCATACGTTTTGACACTTTATCACTTTGCTTTATTTAGTATATCTCGCCTCAGGGCAATGAGATAGCCAGAATATAGTGGAATCTGGAATGAACCTGAGAAGCCATGTGTGGTTATGCTTGGTATTCTTCCGAAGGTTGCTGCACCTGTGGATAATGCTGGAAACTTTACTTCAGAGGTTGGTTGGGCTCTCTGCCGTGGCTGTCACGCCAAAAGCTTTCTTTCACTCAACCCCGGAACCCCTCTTCCTGTCAAACCTGAGGCCTTGAGAGCTTGGTCGGTGCGAACGTGCTCAAGGCGGCACTTAAAATACGGATGGTAAAACTTGCCCATTTTACTGTCCTTACCAGTGGCCACCGTCCATGAGCAGCGAGTGCAATGCAGGCATGCTCGAATTTACAGCATTTTGCTTGATTTGACTGAGAATTCCTTTCCAGGATGCCAACCCCAAAGTGACGGATTTGCTTGAGGAGAAGGACTTGCTATTGCTCCGAAAGCCGTCCCAGACCAAGAGACCCTCCATATTATTGAATTGTTGAAAGAACAGTCCTGGCTGAGGTATTCTCACAAGTACCCATACGACTGGAGAAGCAAAAAACCTGTCATCACTCGAGCAACGCCACAGTGGTCTTTATCTTAGCGTGCATTTGGTCAATGGCGTCAATGGATGATGCTGATATCTTCGCAGCTCAACAGAGTGTGATGATGCTTCATCCAGGTTTGCAAGCATTGATGGACTTCGTCCACAGGTGCTCAAAGCAATGGAGGAAGTTCAGTGCAGAACTTAGGGTTACCGTCTTTGACAAGTCAGACAATGGAACATGTAATGTATAAAATGCTGACAATTCCCACAGAAGTGCGGTTTACAAGTTCGTAAAGACTTGTATGAACACGACTAGATATATGAACCGATAACTCATGACTGCTTCGAAGAGAGGTGTAGGTACTGGGAGCCTGTACAAAGGTTGACGAGAATATCATTAAACGGATTGTTTGGAGACTTTTGACTCCATTTTGCGTGCTGTATTTGAGAGTTCCTGCTGAGACCAATCTTCTTAGGTTTATTCCAGAGAACTACGCTAATCGCATGCGACCGATGGTGGAGGGCAGGAGCGTTTGGCTCTTAGAATTGCCAACATACTGATTTTGTTCCATTTGGGATGATTGTGAGCATAACTGGACATTTGAAGAGCAACTAAACTGCATGCGAATTCAAGTTGACTTCTCTTCCACCCTGGCTTGGCATCAAGTAGTTTTGTTGTCCATGCAGCATCGTCATCTCTTGTGAAGCTTAGGATTGGTGCATTTCTCGCCAGAGATCTTGGGGTGTGTGCGATTCCCATTCGACACCGGCAGTAACACAGCAGGTTGCATATTTGCATGTGCTTCAACTGTAATTACAGTCGAGTGTGTGTGTGCGTGTGTGAGGCCAATTCCGGCCTTCTATCGCAAAGATAGCGGAGAGCCTCTCCTCAACGCTGACGTCATCAGCCATGTCTTATTCCTAGACCTTTGATCTAAGGCCTTCTGAACTTTCCCGAAGCAAGAGAGATGCTTTGCCTTTTTGATGATGTGTATTTTTTAAACATATGAGGTCAGAAGCATTGTGGAGGAAAAAGGAAGCAACGCATGGCTCTGATCCCAGCAGCGGTTCACAGAGCGAGAGTAGATGCGTTTGGAAGCTCTGAGGTTTGAGCTTGAAGTTGCAGACTTGCTTCCCGAAGAGTATCGCAGTTCTGCCGATGAATACGAGAAAGGCGCTGGTGGCCCTGGGCCGAACTGTGTTTGGAGTAGCTGGACAACAAATTGGATCAGGAGATTGTCAGATTTGACTGTGTTTGCTTTTGGTGATGATGGAGGCACTGACACTATGGATGTTTGGTTTGACTCTGGTTCTTCTTGGGCATATGCTTGAAGCCTAGACTGAGAGCTAGAGCCATGGAGAGATGTGTGCCAGATCAGTCATGTTGCATTTGCCCTTTTCTGTGAAGGTCGAAGAGCAGCTTGGTTCTCCAGTGGATTTGTATTTGGAGGGTCAGGACCAGCACCGCGGATGGTATGGCTCCCAAACTTGGCATGCTGTCCGGGCAAGAGTGCATTCTAATGCATTCTACAGCTCCACGGCTGTTTTGGTGTCACTTTTCACTGCAGGTTTCAATCATCTCTCATCACTTCCGTTGCGGTCAATGACCGCGCACCATACAAGAGTGCTCGCGGCCAAGTTGTTGTGACAGTGATTGAAGGAAATGCTGTAGTGAACCTGCAAAAAGCGATATGAGGTAATGACCCACGGGTTCTGCGTGTGGACCCTGGTTCTACCTAGTTTTTTATCATGGGCTGCTCAAGGAGCAAGATAGAAGATGATAGAAGGACATTGGCACAAAGGCATGCTTTTCGTGGCTCCATAGTAGGGCACATAAGCTGTCCACAGGTGGATGAAAATGGCCGCAAAATGAGCAAGTCCCTGCCCAAGCTCTTAAGTGGTGGGGCATGACCAAGATTGGAAATGCATTTGACATGCAGTCATATAGTTATGGTATACATCGGATTTTCAGAGCTTGCCTAAGGTCAATTGGCAACGTCATCGACCCCAGAGCCATCATTGAGGGTGGCAAGAACCAGAAGATGGAC
The DNA here is from genome assembly GCA_000507305.1 of Breviolum minutum Mf 1.05b.01. Taxonomy (NCBI): domain Eukaryota; class Dinophyceae; order Suessiales; family Symbiodiniaceae; genus Breviolum; species Breviolum minutum. The sequence goes on along the minus strand of DF242967.1, from coordinate 20,413 downwards.
AGTATAGAGTCCTCCTGATAGTGTAATCTGCTTCTATCGGGTTCATTTCAGCGTGGTGAATTTTTTTTCTCAGCAGGAGCCAGCAAGGGGAGCTGATGTGCAAGGAGCTTATGGAAGCAGTTTGGGAGAGGTGTCATGATACTACAGTACTGAGGAATCCAGGATACCATAGGATACCAGGATATACCGTGCTGCTCAGCTTTCTCAGGCTTCGATTTTGGGTTGCATCTACGGGCTTTTCAAGTGATGTATCCATCAGCCAGATTCCCAGGAGTGATGCACAACTTGCATGCAGTACAGTAAAAGTTTTGGTTCTGCATTCTGCATATGGCATATGTCAACTTAGGCCAGAAGATTCTGAAGTCCACAGAAGAGAATGTCCGAAGACTTCGAAATCGCGTAAGATTTGTAGACCTGGCTTGTTAGACATAATCCAGACTGTATGCGATAGCCAGCATACCCGGCCTGGCCGCTTTGCCAGATTCTCGGCAACATCTCCGACTTTGACGTGGCAACCGACGGTATTGCCTATGAAGATCTGCCAGTGTGCGGTGCTTGACAAGTGCTCTTCCTTTTGCTCTCGTCCTTTTTATTCTTTTTCCTACGATTCTTCCTTCCCTTGTGCTGTGCACCAACTGCCACTGACAACAATGATTTCTGCATTCGACTTAGATCTCGCCATGAAGTATTTGCATGTAAATGTATCTGGTTTGTTTGATTCATATTATATGTTTGATTAGTCTGACTAATTTACTGCTGCGTTGTTTATCATCAAGAAATGTGAAATTGCCGTTTCGGAACGCATGTCTTGATCGAGGATTGATCGATGCCTTATCCACAGGGCTGAGGCAGTCTTTGAGCAGATGAAGGAGGTGACCTGCAGTGACCAAAATGACATCAGCATTGACTGCGCTGACCTACTGCAATCAATTGCCAGGCCTATGACTCATATTTATTTAGCCAAGCCACCAAGCTCTTGGACAGGTCACAGTATGGGGTGAGGGAGGTGGGACTGTTGTCAAACTCAGCCAAGTTGACAAACTTATGCTGAGAGGAAGATAGACAGAAGAATGACAAGAAACTGGCCCTGAATCAAAACATGCGTGATAAGATGATAAAATGATAAATGTTTTCCAAAGGTAACAGGGTTTGTTTGAAAACCAGTGTTTCTGCACAGTTTGCACATGTGAAACTGTTTCTACAGCATAGGAAACAAAATCGGATGACAGGTTCACATCTGTGGATTTGTCCTCCCTCTATTTGGATCTTGCAAAGGATAGGTCTGGATCCAAAGCTTGGGCATCCGGGTGTCATGAATGGGCACTTTAAGGCCGTAGTCAAAGTGCAAGCTCAGGTTATATACCTCCGGGAAAAGCAGCCACTCACGACGAAGTTTTAGCCCTACCGGATGCGGAGGCTTTAACTAGGGTTCTGAGCGCAAGGCGTGCATGCCTGTGATCTTGAGGTTGTCAAACAGTGCTTCGCTGGATTCTCGTAAACATGACGAAAGCCATCGCACCGGTGCGCCCTTGGATTCAGAAAAACAAAAGTCAGATCCTTTCTGAAAAATCATTAACCAAGGTACTCTGTCATCTTGCTGAAGACATTTGGCAGTTTCTTCCACCGGGAGAGGAGGACTGCCTCGTGAGGGCTGCAAGGCTGAGAGGATTTTAACTTATATGAATCATCAGAATTGGTAATCAATCCTTTCGATAAAGGTAGGAGTACCGTTTTACCAAGATTCATACGAGATATGAGATCACACCGCAGCAGAGCTTGAACAGGTCTCGAAGTGATTATTCAATGTGACAATGAAAAGAGATCCAAAATCTGTTGCACACCTATCGCTATGCACAAGCACGCAGTATCCAGATAAGTTTGCAAAGAAATCGATATTCAGTCAATTCATCAGGAGACCAGCGTCTTCCTTGCTGGCTGGTGCAAATCTTTTCCTGGCAAGCCAGCTGAGGTTTTTGGGGTCAAAAAAACCGGTGAGAGAGGGGTGAGAGATGGAGAAGAAAAGGGACAGATATACAGAAGGGATTGAAGGGATTGAAGGGTTCATGGACCATTCAGCGCCGGATTTTGTGGGAGGTGGAGCCAATTGTCCAAGATATGGAGAGGATCTTGCAACTGCCGTTGACTTAGAGCTAAAGCTGACTCCATGGCCTGAACTTTTTTCACACCGTTCTATCCTTTGCCAAGGAGGGATCCTTCCAATTTGGCTCTTGAGCGTGCTCGTGGTAGTAAGATGATTGGATCTCCATTGGAGGTTGCAAGCTGAGATGAAAACTACTACCAGGGATTGGAGATTTTTCAAAGGATGAGAGTGCACTGAGTGCACCAAGGCTTCGGTCAAAGTTCAGCTTATCAAAGATTCAGATCTTCACAAATCTTTGGACAGAATGGTGTGGGTCCAAGCACTTCATTAGACCTGCAGAACGACCAAGCAGATTAGCAGATCATTCTGTGATCGATGTGTGCATTTGGTACTACCGAAACGAGCTGGCTTCATCTGAGCTTTTTCTGCAATGCCCCACAGATGTGCAGCCAGGCAGAAGTGGAGCATCAGTGTGTGGATGGGCTCAATTGGATTTTGTCTGCCAGAGACTCAGCTTGGCCATGGATTTCGTTAAGTGATGTATGTCATATATGTGAGAAGTTTCGGATACTTTTCTTCCTATCAGGTCTCACAGGCGGAGTATGAAGCCATGGAGACATTGCCAGAGCTTCCAGAAGATTCCCCAAGCAGTGAAGACAAGGAGTCAAAGAATGGCAGCACATGTCAAAGCTGGTGAACATGTTTCTTAGCATGACATGACTGCTAGTTACTGATTTCACATTCATTTTATTCCCAGATAGCGATAGCTATAGGGGTTCTTACTTCCAATAGGGGGGAGGGCGACGAACCACTTTGGCGGAGGCACCCATTGTCGTGTGCTATGGTGGGGGGAGGAGAGGGTGACGACCAACTTTGGGGGAGTGGATGTGGTGCCATTGCTGGGTGCCATTGCAGGGTGCCATTCTAGTGGGCTATGGTTGGGGGAGTGGACGTATCGTAGTGCCATTGCCTGGTGCCATTGCAGGGTGCCATTGTAGTGTGGTATGGTGGGGGAGTGGGTGCAGTGCCATTGCTGGGTGCCATTGCAGGGTGCCATTGTGGTGTGCTCTGGGGGAGTGGACGTAATGCCATTGCTGGTTGCCATTGCAGGGTGCCATTGTAGTGTGCTAGTGGGCGGAGGGAGGGGAGGGTAACGACCAACTTTGGGGGAGTGGACGTGGTGCGATTGCTGGGTGCCATTGCAAGGTCCCAATCCCTGTTTCATATCCTCCTTCTATATTCAGGGCCACCAATTCCATCCAGACACCCAAGAAAACAACAATGAATTTTGTCATGAGCTTCTTGCAGACATTACACTGTTTTCTACATTGATAACACAAAAATTGTTTTTTGCTATCTGGGGTCTATGCTGGTATAATTTTATTTGCTCTGCCTTTGCATTGTGAAGATGTGTCAAAGGACCTTGGAGCGATTGTGACAGTGAACCGCTACAGACTCAGTGCTGAGGCAAAGGTTCCAGCGACTCACAGTGTCAAGGTATTGTACATTATTGTACTATCTTGTAGCTAATGCAGGTTTAGATGTTTTCAAATCAATTCATTTTGCTTGCCGAGGTGCTGCGGGCCACAAATGTGAACGTTGTTGGGTCTACACAACCGATGTTGGTGACTGCGAGGTTGCATGGCTTTGCACCGCATGTTGCATGTTGAGATTTGGTCTTGCTGAGCACCTGGGAGTCAAGCTCGTTGCAGCTTCCATCAAGCGTCTGTTCACAGGAACATCCATCGCTATGCATGCGCTGTGCTGATGTTGTCCTGGAAATGGGCGTTCGGCTCTCAGTGTCCGTTGAAGGCAGCTTGACAGTTGTCCAAGTCCAAGCTGATTTCACCTGTACTTCTTGGAGGTGCCATCGCCACTTGAGACCTCTGCTGTTTGCTACTGAGCTTTTCCACTTGCTCCAAACACTGTCTTCAAATACTTCAGATGTGATAATATGTCAAGAACAAATACTTACTATAGCTGTAGCATGCAGCGTATCATGATAGCAGAAGTGATAGTGATGTTACAACATGTTGCTATCACTGACATTTGAAATTTAAAACAACGATCTTCAGGCCTGATGAGCGCAGAGTTGCAACGCAGAGAGACTTTCATTTGTGAAGCTTGGTAGGAAAGCTGACCGCAGCGAGCGCAGCTTGAGAAATGTAGCATTTTTCATCCCCAATTTTCGCTTTGCCCAAGGCAGCTCCACATAGGTTGCAATCGATCCAAGGGCCCAAGAAGTCGGATTGGTGGAGAATGTACGAAAGAAAGCAGCAATTACTTGGTACTCAACTTTCAAGTCTTTTGTTGTCCCCTTCTGTTCCCGACAACCGGGCCGTCGATTGAAGCCTCACACCGCAATTTTCAAAAAGTCGAAGCAGAGTGAGAGATGGCTTTGAAGACGTACAGATTTTGCGCTGAAATTGCAACCACTCATGTTTTGACACATCTACTCTGACGCCGTTTGTCACATGTAAAGGAAATTTAGGAACAGTTTGGAACGCTCCAAAAAAGGCCCTTCCAGGTTCCAATCTCAGGGATCGATGGATCACGACAATTGTTGCTGTGCCACTCTTCCTTCATTTGCTGCAACATTGAAACAAACATCTGAGGATAAAAAGGGCAAATATGTCATGTGCTGATGCCACCTCCCGGGCTGCAGTGCCAAACTCAGATGGTTTAGATAAATGAAACTGGTCAGGAATTCAGAATGAGACAGCAGACTCAGTTGATTCCGAGATGAAACGAGCCGATCAAAAGACCCAATAACAATTTGGGGTGCTGCACCAAAGGTGTAATTTTTTGCAAAACATACCCTACTTTTTTAGATTCTGGATTAGATGCACAAAAATAATGGCTGTCAACTGCTCAGGCCGCCTTTGACATTTTCGACGCTGATAGAGATGGCATTTTGGGAGAGCAGGAGGGTCCGTGAGCCAGGCCACAGAATACAAACAAGACAAGTCAGAACTTGCTCATGTCAACTTCGAGGACATCGCCTTGCAATTAGAGCAATGCGGCTTTGAAGCGGAGGTGTGCAAAAGATATGTATGGAAACCGGATCAACACAGACCAAGACTTGTTTGCTTTTGCCTCCATGTGAAAGGCAGCTCTCACAGGATGACTTTGATTCAGCCAGGGAATGTCTTTCCACTCTGTTGCAGGCTACCACCATTGCCGATTTGGCAGCTGGGAAGACTAAAGCCTCACAAGTAAAAAGCTCTTGACCCCAGTGGAGTGGGTTGGAGCATTTCAGGGCCGACCGATTCTAGACTGCATGCCTGGAAGCAAAGACTTCTAGAATGCACTGACTGTCCCTCTCTGTCTCCAGTTCAAAAACTGTCTCGTCTTTGAACTGCGCCATAGACTTATTGCATTCAGAATCTCTTGCTGAGGTGCTTCAATGGATTGTGAAGCGTTTCAATCTCTTGTGAAGCAGCACAGCCGGAGACTTAGATACCCCGATGATGATCCAGAATTCTCCAGATGGTGAGAGCTGTAGGGGTTCTTACTTCCAATAGTAGGGGGCCGTGGTTGTGACTTTTCACAAAGGGTGTGGTGCCATGTTGGGGTGCCATTGCGGGCCTGCAATGGCTGTTGTGGAAACATGTGTCTCGCGGCGCATCTCAAAATCAAAAGAATTTGTTGAAGAAAGAATATTGCAATCCAAATAAGACAGCAGGGCTTGAACAGCTCTTCCTGATAATGGCAAATCTTAAAAAACATGTTTTGGTTTCATAACAAAACTTTCGGCGATAACCTTTGCATCGTACTAAAAAATGTATCAGCATCATACGGTTCAAAGGTTAATGAAAGACAGCATAAAAGAAGGCCTTGCTACCACCTCCATACCACCAATCCAAACCACCCGTTTTATGCCAGTTGAATCATTATCCTGAGAGCCTTTCATGCTCTCGGCACTTGTTCCAACCTGCAGGCAGGGAAGTGGTGACTTGGAAGAGAGACGTCTTGTCCTTGGCTCCTATGAAAGCTTGTTGGAATCAAATGAGCCTTAAGGAACTGGCATGAGACGGGGGGACGGAGGGACCAGGGTTTTGATCATTTTCTAGCAAACTTGTTTCACAGTGAGGTGGTGGCACAAGCCGTGACAGCCTTCGGAGGCTGCAGCCATTTTTTTGATCGCTGTCTTGGTACTTCATGTCATATTAGGATAATCTCTTGTGTACGAATACAGTAATCATGTTGGACATGGGACCAGTTGTGTGGAGTTCCGTGGCCCAGACGGTGACTTTGCGGACGCGAATCAGATTGCAGAAGGCTAGGTGTTGTGCGTGTATGGTGTCTTTCAGTTGTTTGAGTGCGCTTTGATTGAGCCCCACTCCTCTCGCTGATTTGCTGAGGCCTAGGAAAGCTTGGCTTGGCAGCCACAACACAGGAGGTGGGAGCTGGGCTGTAGTCCAGAACAGAGATTGAAGTTCTTGAGATTTGCGCTGTGCAAGGCTTTGGAAATGATGAAAGAGTTTGATAAGGCCTGAATTTGTTGAAAAGCTGCAAGACTCTGCTGCTAGTTCAGCATGAGAAGCATTTTGACGTTGAGACGGTGCTGCCAGCCCTGCCCCATTGTCCAGGATGAGGATCGAAGGCTTTCCCGGGATGAGCTGCTGGAAATGCTTGGCTGTGCCTAGAGAGATGACAGGAAGATCTCGAATCGCTGCTAGTAGCGATGACAGAAGTGATCTTCAAACACTTTCTCTGCCTTCTGTGCCTGTCAAAATTGAAATGACGCCAAGAAATGAAGTTGAATCCAATCTTTGGCTGCTTCACCCATGCAGAAAGCAGACATCTCTGCGAGCATTTGCAGAGATTTTCGCATTTGACTCGGGGATGCTTTTAATTCGCTAGTTGCCTTGCATCTGAATTGATTGCCCAACCACACTCGTATTGCATGCGTGTGCTATGAGGCTGCTTCAAATTACACTCTGCAAATATCAAGCTTTGCCTGGCATTCATACTTTCTGTGCAAAAAAATCAGCTCGATGGTGTGATTTGCAAGCCCTTTTGCCTTTCATCGATGGGAGTTGTTGACTTCAGGTATCATCCTCCATGCCACCCATGGTTTGAAAGGGCATTTCATGATATGCGCACCTTCATTTCTCGGCTCCATTTGGGAAGTTCAGAGAGATTTTTGTATAGCACAAAGCTGAGCCAACGATTCTTTGCCAAAATGCTGAGAGCTTACTTTGTATTCGTGTCTTCCAAGCTCAAAGACCATGCTACGTCTGTTTAGATTTACCGTCGAAGCTCAATCTGAACATCGATTTGTTTGAGGCTGCGGTCCCGCTCCACTTTGCTGCGATGCGCAGCTGGTGTGGCACTGTGTGTGGCCTTCCAAGCTGCACTTAGCTTTGTGGCTCCTGCGGGTGGTGCTGCAAAGGCTGGCATTATCTGAAACTTCATCAGATTTTTGACTTGGTTCAACATGGCATGCCCGTTCAGAAAGTGTCCGAAGATGTCTGAAGCAAAGTGTTTGCATAGAACGTACTGGATGTGTTTGAGGCTCCAGCAAAGTCGCATGGCGTGGCCTCCCCTCTCAGAGCGCAGCAGATGCAGCCAAGCAACGCAGCAAGCGAGGCAGTACACATTCGATCATGTTGGTCAATTATGCATGAGCTGTCAGCCACTGTCGGCTGGTACTAAACTTGAAATGATGCTGGAGAATGTTGTTTGAGAATATTTTGTGCAGGTGCCCGCCGTGCATGCATTCTCGGGATCAACCCTCATCCCTGCCACGCTCTTCACCGCCCGCTCGATGGTCAGTGTTACTTGTATTATTGTATTCATCTTGCAACCACGTGGGCTGCAATTCAGCATGGGGCAGTGCATATAGCTGTAAAGTCGCTTGTTTTGGACTTGCGAAAGAGAGAAGACAGATTTAGTCCTTTGTACTGGAGACTGCTTAGGTTGTCAACGTCATCAGCCGGCATGCGAAGGCTCCTGTGAGTGACTTCGGTGCTCCTTCTGGCATCCGAAACTTCCAGGAGCTCTGCAATTTTTGTGTCTCACTCAAATCCTTCTTGTTTCCTAGCTGCCAAAGCCACAAAAACCCACAGTGCACAGTGCTTGGAGAAAAGGCTTTTTCAGAATCTTGCTGTCGGATATTGTATTGAAGGAGATGGCTTTGGGCTTCACCTCAGACATTGCCAAGAACAACTTGGGAGAATCCTTCTACAGGACCTTCCAACCTTATTTTACTATCTTTCCATGTCTTTTGGTATCTTTCCAACTTTCCCATCCGCTAAAGCGGCCAAACACTTTGGCTTCTACTACAGTCATGGCCATGACAGGCCGTGGGTGCCTTTCATCACTACCATCTTCCTCTTCATCTTTGTTAGCAATTGGTCGGGTGCTTTGATTCCTTGGAAGCTGTTCGAGATCCCGGCAGGCTGGGGAAGAGACTGTGATTCTGAATGGACTGGTATTCTTATTTGTAGTCTTATGTCTCTGTATTCTTGGTATATTCTGGAGCTGGGCCACCAGCAGTCAAATCAAAACAACCTGAAGGTGAGCTGGCAGCACCTACCAACAACATCAACACCACCGTGGCGTTGAGTCTGTGGCATGCTTATATGTTCATGCATCCCAATTGCAGTGGCAATAAACCACTGCGAGACAGTTTCTGAGGAGAAAATTGCAGAAATATTCACAGGAAAGAAGTGAAGGGTATTGCAGCGTCTTGAAAGTGCTTTGCTGCTGAGCTTGTATTCAGGTTGACCTCTTTGGCCTACTTTGGTGGCGGACTGGCCAAGAAGGGCCTGGGCTACTTTGCTCGATATGCTTCTTGGTCCAAACTTGAAATGAAAGATTTCAGGAATTCAAAGTTACGGGTTTAAGACGCTCTATTCTGCAGCTTGGGTGTTTTTGTGAAGGTGAAGCCAACGCCCATTCTGCTTCCCATCAACATCTTGGAGGACTTCACAAAGCCGTTGGGCACTTGGCAATCTGAGCGCGTGACAGGTTAGCGCAGCAGACTAGACAGGGTGATGAGACATGAAACTGTTGAGGGCCGGTATGTAACCTGCTACTTTCCTGGTGCAATGGGAAGAGGGATACGGATAGGAAACCTCATTGAATGGGAAGTGCTTGAGGCTGTCCTTGAGCTTCCGACTTTTCGGAAACGTTGTGGCAGATGAGCTGACTGTGGGTGTTGCCATCTCAGTGAAATTCATGTCAAAGACGAAGACTGGATTGTACATAATGCTGCTCAGATCATCTCAGACCACAATTTTGCAATCTATAGCCGCAGATATGGTCATGTAGGTGGTCTGGAGCTATGCAGATTTAGGTGCTGTGCTTCTTGGTTCCCTTCGTGATCCCCTTGCCTATCATGGGCCTGGGTCTCTTCGCAGGCCTGAGAAATTCTTTTAGACTCTAAACTTCTAGATTCTAAACTCTAGATTCTAGTTCTAAGCTGGTCAAGCGGCTAGTTGGGGAACTTCCCTGTGGCGCCAGGTTCCATTCAAGCCCTCATCTTCTCTACACTGGCGGCAGCATACATCCATGAAGCTCTGGAGTGAGCTGTGAGGATCAGTTTTTGTATTTTTCCTCAAGCCAAAGCCTGGTCAAGGCATCGAAGAACGAGCTCCAATGTAGGCCCCACAAAATGTGTGGGCAGCAAAAAAAAGGTAAAAAGGTAAATAGATGCAATGTCCCTTTTTTCACGGCCAGTCTCATGGCGCAAGCGATTCGGCTAAATAGAAGTAGAGACAAAAAGGCCTCCCGCTGCTAGTTTTCGCCGGAGAAGTTTTAGCTAGTTCTGTTCATAAGATTTATTGTCATGGAAGAATTCTGGATTTCAACGTGCGAAATTCTGAAATGTGCTTTCTCCGCTTCTGTCATGTCAGAGAAAAACCACAGTCCTCCTGATTATTGCATTGTACAGATTCGAAGTTGTGCCTTTGATTTGACTGCTGTTTGCTCAAAGTTAGAGAAAACCTGGACAACTGGAGCTGGGGTTGTCCTTTCTCCAAGATGTGCACAACTCAGTCGATGGAGTCTCAACGGAGCATGCAGTATCATGGAATGCGTGATTTGAGTGGTCGACATCGACGCGAGGCTGCGGTCCCGCTCCACTTTGCTGCGATGCGCAGCTGGTGTGGCATTGTGTGTGGCCTTCCAAGCTGCACTTAGCTTTGTGGCTCCTGCGGGTGGTGCTGCGAAGGCTGGCATTATCTGAAACTTCATAAGATTATTTGACTTGGTTCAACATGGCATGCCCGTTCAGAAAGTTTTCGAAGATGTCTGAAGCAAAGTGTTTGCATAGAACGTACTGGATGTGTTTGAGGCTCCAGCAAAGTCGCATGGCGTGGCCTCCCCTCTCAGGGTGCAGCAGATGCAGCCAAGCAACGCAGCAAGCGAGGCAGTACACATTCGATCATGTTGGTCAATTATGCATGAGCTGTCAGCCACTGTCGGCTGGTACTAAACTTGAAATGATGCTGGAGAATGTTGTTTGAGAATATTTTGTGCAGGTGCCCGCCGTGCATGCATTCTCGGGATCAACCCTCATCCCTGCCACGCTCTTCACCGCCCGCTCGATGGTCAGTGTTACTTGTATTATTGTATTCATCTTGCAACCACGTGGGCTGCAATTCAGCATGGGGCGGTGCATGTTGCAAAGTCACTTTTTTTGGACTTGCGAAAGAGAGAAGACAGAGTAGGTCCTTTGTACTGGAGACTGCTTAGGTTGTCAACGTCATCAGCCGGCATGCGAAGGCCCCTGTGAGTGACTTCGGTGCTCCTTCTGGCATCCGAAACTTCCAGGAGCTCTGCAATTTTTGTGTCTCACTCAAATCCTTCTTGTTTCCTAGCTGCCAAAGCCACAAAAACCCACAGTGCACAGTGTTTGGAGAAAAGGATAGAAAAGGCTTTTTCAGAATCTTGCTGTCGGATATTGTATTGAAGGAGATGGCTCTGGGCTTCACCTCAGACATTGCCAAGAACAACTTGGGAGAATCCTTCTACAGGACCTTCCAATCTTATTTTGCTATCTTTCCATGTCTTTTGGTATTTTTCCAACTTTCCATCCATTAAAGCGGCCAAACACTTGCGCTTGCGTACAGTGTAGAATATCTACTAGAGTCATGGCCATGACAGGCCGTGGGTGCCTTTCATCACTACCATCTTCCTCTTCATCTTTGTTAGCAATTGGTCTGGTGCTTTGATTCCTTGGAAGCTGNAGCTGTTCGAGATCCCGGCAGGCTGGGGAAGAGACTGTGATTCTGAATGGACTGGTATTCTTATTTGTAGTCTTATGTTTCTGTATTCTTGGTGTATTCTGGAGCTGGGCCACCAGCAGTCAAATCAAAGAAACCTGAAGGTGAGCTGGCAGCACCTACCAACAACATCAACACCACCGTGGCGTTGAGTCTGTACCTGCCTCATGTTCATGCAGCATCCCAATTGCAGTGGCAATAAACCAACTTGAGAAAGTTTCGCAGGAAAACATTCACGCCACAGAAGTGGAGGGTGTTGCAGCGTCTTGAAAGTGCTTTGCTGCTGAGCTTGTATTCAGGTTGACCTCTTTGGCCTACTTTGGTGGCGGACTCGCCAAGAAGGGCCTGGGCTACTTTGCTCGATATGCTTCTTGGTCCAAACTTGAAATGAAAGATTTCAGGAATTCAGAGTTACGGGTCTAAGACAGAGGGTATGATTCTGCAGCTTGGGTGTTCTTGTGAAGGTGAAGCCAACGCCCATTCTGCTTCCCATCAACATCTTGGAGGACTTCACAAAGCCGTTGGGCACTTGGCAATCTGAGCGCGTGACAGGTTAGCGCAGCAGACTAGACAGGGTGATGAGACATGAAACTGTTGAGGGCCGGTATGTAACCTGCTACTTTCCTGGTGCAATGGGAAGAGGGATACGGATAGGAAACCTCATTGAATGGGAAGTGCTTGAGGCTGTCCTTGAGCTTCCGACTTTTCGGAAACGTTGTGGCAGATGAGCTGACTGTGGGTGTTGCCATCTCAGTTAAATTCATGTCAAAGACGAAGACTGGATTGTACATAATGCTGCTCAGATCATCTCAGATCCACAATTTTGCAATCTATAGCCGCAGATATGGTCGTGTAGGGTATGTGGTCTGGAGCTATGCAGATTTAGGTGCTGTGCTTCTTGGTTCCCTTCGTGATCCCCTTGCCTATCATGGGCCTGGGTCTCTTTGCAGGCACGGTCATGCATAATTTGTTGTTCAGAATAATAGCATTCAGAGCGTTTTGCCCACTTTGGCATTCCTTCGCAGCTTCTGGTTTTACCTTGTAGTATCTACACGCTTTCATTTGTTTCTTCAAAGCTTCCAAAGATTCAAGTTTCCAGTTATTTACACTATTCTGTATTTGAGGTTCTATTCAAGCTCTTATCTTCTCCACGTTGGCCGCGGCATACATTCATGAAGCCTTGGAGTGAGCGTACTCTAAGTGTGTGGGGGGGCATTTCAATCGCCAACAAAGCAACAGCAACAACAACAGCTAGCAACAGCAGTTCATTTGAGGAGGAAGACCCGGTTCTACGTGAAGACATTTTGTTGTCATCCCAATTAGCAATTAGCGAAGCACACATGTTTGATAGATTAAACTGCAACATGTATCAAGAATCAATGACAACCTTGAACTATGTACTTTATCAACTCACAAGACTCTGCACCTGAAGCGCACGCAGAGTTCTGTTGATTTTTCCTCAGGCCTGTTCAAGGCAGTGTGGGCTTCCATCAATGGCCAACTTCCACAAGTCCTTCATGTATTTCCAAAGCCTAGCCAAAGTCATGGTACGTCAAAACATTTGGAAGGACTGGTCATTGTTGTAAGCTTGGACGTCGTGCTCTTGCCAAAAAGAGGACTTCTTTGCACCTCGTCGACCGTTTTGGTTGTGCTTTTGCTGATGGAGCCATTGACACTTTGCTTCTCAATGGATCTGAAGAGCCATTGCAAAAATCGAACACAAAAAGTTGGACACCAACAAAATGAATTACAAAATCAGAACTCGAAGGCCTTGGAGCCTACAGCTTTAAGCCCCGTTTTTTCGTTCACCACTGCAGCTCTCATTTCAGACAAGGGATCCTGCACAGTCAACCAAGAAAGAAAGCTAAAGATGAAGCGCTTTTGCAACACAAGGGGCTCTTGCAAATGCAACCGGAAGTTTGAGTCCGATGCGCGCTTGTAGGCTTGCGGGGCTCTCAGAGTCTGTTGGACCACTGTCAGTCTCACCAAAAAATTCTAATATACAGTCAGTTTTTCTGTGATGAGGCCCTTTCTGCCAAAGGGCCACCAACAGCCCAGGACACTTCTTACTGACCAGAAGACATCAGAGCATTGAACCGCTGGATCCTGGATCCCGTCATTTCAATTCATTTCAGGAGATTGCACGGCTTCGGACATTTTTTGCCAGAGCTACAGTGGCGACCCGACTTCTGAAGTCTCGCCTAGCATTGCCCATAGCGTGCGCCTGTGCGAGTCTGGAGGTCCGCAGGCCGCTGATATACTTCTACGGACCTTTAGCACTCGACAGGTATCCGCTAAATGCAGCAATGATGCGAGAGGGAGCCAAAGCCTTATGAGCCGAATCGACTATACAGCAAGTTCAAAATCTAGAACTAGCTGGTGATTTCAAACATTGATTATTCTCATTGAAGAGACCGGAATTATACTCATCACCTTCAAGTTTTTGGGCATCTTTCATTTTGATTCTCCAATCCTTAGGCCACCAAGGCTCCAGTGCTAGACCCTGCCCAGGCGGGCATGTTGGTTCCTCATGTTGGCATGTCGTTTTTTTCCGCTTTTTTTTCTGTGCCACGAGGCAAACGCCCTCCACGGCTCCGATTGGAAACTCACACAAAAGGGTTTGGCCCACGTGACACCGATTGTGGCGGGCATGTCCAAGGTGCGCATCCCTGTCAGAGCTGAAAAGCTTCCCATGCAGCTGATAAGCTGCAAAATTGAAGTCGCAAAAAGCCAACAAGGTTTAGGAAGATACTTCGTGACCTACGGCTTCTTGACCCCCACACTACAACGAAACTGCTGCTTCTTGCATACTTGTCCAGCCCTCCCCGAAGAAGAAAAAATCATGCCAAGTAGTAATCCAGCACCCCAAGGTTTCTATTCAAAATCTACTCAAAATATGGTCAATTCTGGCACCTCAAAATCTACTCACAATCTACTCAAAATCACCTCCAATTCAAATCAGTAATATTCAAAATGATCATTTCTTGCAAAACACAGGAAATCCAGCATCCCAAGATTTATACTCGAAATCACCTCGACATCACCTCAATTCAGCCAGCATTATTTTTCGATATGTTTTTTTTGGTGAACTTGACGCAATCTCTAAAACATGCAAGTTAAATATTGAAGAATATCATCTTTTGATCTGCAGGAAAAGGCTGACAGTTGAAATGCTGACTTTTTTATTACAGCCTTCGCACTTTCCAGTGCTTTTGGTTGCTGCGCTCATCGAAGATTGTCCTTGATAATCAGCTCCAACTGTCCTCAGCTGCCCGAATTCAGGACGGCATAGGATGCACGGCGAGAAGGCATAATACAGGATTTGTAAGACATAGACAGACATGGAAAGGCAGAGACTTTTACCCAACAAGTACCAAGAAGTTCCAGCTTGCCCGTCTTGAATGACTTCTGGATTGGACACGTGCTTTGTCTTTTTTTCATATTCACATAGCAATACCAGGACCAATGGTCCAGTTGAGATTTTTTTGGGTCTGTGTTTCTTTTGTAGAAGACCTTTCAACCTTGCTGAAGCAAGATACACATATAAAAATAAAGAGTAATTAAATGACTCGCTTTCACTGTCAAGCAGAAGCATGAGAGAGATCCACTTGCAAGATCCTCAACTGATTTGTTCTGTGCCATGGCGCTTGCTGGGGATTCAAGACCCGCTGAGGATTGGGAGCTTGTTTTGCATAGGGGTCCTGAACGTTTGTAAACACTCCCAGAATTCATTCTTGTTTGGCAGGAGCCGTGTGCGCTGAGACTTCGGAGTGCCCAAGCCTGTTCCTGAATTTTGCATAAAGGTTATATGCCATCTCACAAATTGGCATCTGATTTGTTGCACAGAGGGCAAGAAGCATGCCTTTTTGCTCCAAGGATGTCATCCTTTTGCGGGTCAATAGACCCACTGTCATTGGGCGAAAGGACGAACGGGAGTGCCAATTTGTTGAGCAGGGTGCCGTAGGAATGACAAGAAATGTCTCTGTGCAGCTTTCCCTTCATAATCTTTGGCTCTGGTGTTGCAAAGGAGTGCGACATTGAGGTGAAGCATCCATCGGCCATACCCTCGACTGACTGCACACAACAAATTGCAAAAAACAGCGACATGGACTCTTCAACTGCAACTGCACATCAACACTTCAACACGACCTGCTGCCCAATGAATTCGTCCACAGGTTTCTTCTCGGCACGCGTCGATCGAGATTCTTCCGTAGGTAGCTGAGGAATGGGAGAGTTGGTTCCAGGTTCCATTTCTTTGTAGATGGCCCCAGCGGCGTATGTAAATTTAGTTTTTGGATCCCGTCCCCGCCTAAGGTCAGGGCCTGCCCAGGAACGCCTGTCATGGATTGCTCTTAGCCTCTTAGCTGAAACTTGTATTTCCCAATTTTCTTGTGTGAGGACAGCTTTGAAAGCTCACTGAAGGCCAGAACAGCAGTGAGTGAATGATGTTCGACTTTGGACAAGTGCTTCGTGGCAGTTGGTTTCAGGTGGCTTTGCTGACGGACCTCAGTTCCACCAATGGTGCCACCAGCTGTGCTATAGACTCATGTTGAGCTTGTTGAGTGTTGATGTGCGTTGGGAAGGTACCTTTGCAGGTGAGCTGCCTGCAGGGACTCGTGTGCCACCAGAAGGGGCGAGGCACAGATGTGAGCATAGCATGGAATGAGAACTTCAGTGATTTCGTATGCTCGATGCAGATTGTCAATTGGTGACTACATGCGCTTTGGCTTTTGCCCGTGGATCTATCGTTTGGAGGCGGAATTGGACTTGCTAAGCTGTGGGGACTTTAGCGGATATTGAAAATGGCTGCCTTGACAGGTAGTTCCAAGTGCCGAATGCAATGAGTCCACAGAGTGGGATCAGGCATGAAACATATCATCAGATCATTTCATGGTGTTGGTCAGGGAAGCCAAGCTAGATGATTTGAGTATTCTTTTTGCAATCCGTTCTCTTTCTCACCGCAGGCAGGCACTTCCAGCCGAGATGAGAGGTTGGCGGAGACGGGTCGCAAGCATCGGGGTATGAGTTTTGAGTTGCTGCGTGGTAGCTGCTGGTCAGGCGGCAACAGCAGTTAAAATTTGCTGAGACCTCTTACCTTGGCTGGTTGACACAGGCACCCCACATCTGTTGTAGTCATTTGTAGTCGGTGCAAATAAGATCTGTCTTTGGTGCAGCTGATTCATTTAGCAATGTCTGTTCCCTGCTCCTTGGGAGGTGCGGGAAGAATATGTTGCTGTTCGCAGCAGAGCTGAAGCAGCAGGCACTCTACAATCCCTGTCAGAGGCGAACTGTACAATCCACGTACCAGTTTGAAGAGCAGGTTCTCCCATGGCCTACAGTCCTTCATTGGAACAACTGGAGGCTGATACTGCAACTGCAAAGCAAAACGTCAAAGAAGAACGTGATGACTGCAGAATGCACCCCGTTGCAAGTCATGCAACTGAAGATTTCATGCAATTGACAGATAGGCCACCTGCACCGCGTTTTTGCAGCGACCTGTGTCCAGGAGCCTTGGCTGAAGTCTTAAACAATCACATACCATCACATACCTCTTCAACATGATGCTTCTTCAACAGCCAAATGAAATTGATACGAGCTGGAAAAGGCTAAATAATGAAGCATTTTCCTTTCCACTCAGATCCTCCGGAAGGATTGCAAGAGTTGGTTATAGATCACGTATCAAGACTCAACGTGTTAGGTAAACCAGTGCATAGTGGGATATGCTACCACAAGCCCAAAAAGTGAACAAAAGCACAGGGCAGAGTTTCCCTTCAGTGGCACTCCCTCCTGAGTCTTTTTTTGTAGTGGGGGTTGGCGGTGGCGTTTGACTGGACTTGATGGATTCTAAAAAGTGCAACAAAAGTAGACTGGCGTTTACATATGGTATTTTTGAGATCTTTGGGGATGATCATTTGTATTGGGATTTGTTACCGTGACTCCAAATCTGGGAATGATGTTTATTGAATGTTTGAGGATTGATAGAAAAAGAAATACTGGAGTGCACCCAACATGGTAATCTTGATTGGGGTCAGCAACCTTCTTAGCTTTGGAGTGGATATGCCGAATTTCCATTGGTTTGTTGAAGATTCCTCAGCTCCAGCGAAGATCTAGTAGCTGGAGAAGACTGGTATTGAAGCAGTTAAGGATATGAATGTTTGATGAAAAGCTTAGATTCGACTAAGTACTGCGAAATCCAAGAGATCACTGTCCTCTGCTGAGGTGTGCAAGTGCTTCATCGCCTTTCTCAAGGCTTGTCGGCTTGTAGAATTTGAATCCATTTGATTCAAGGCAAAGTATTCTGACATCAGTTTGAAGCACCTCCCCTAGGACATGGGCATCAAAGTTGCCAAGTCCAAGTGGCAAGAATCGGCCTGCTACCTCAATGGCCCAGTTGGCCATGAAGGAATCTGATCAGGCGTGGGGCGAAGTAGATTTTGCAACATGAATTGAATGAGTTCTGCAGCAAATCAACTAGTTTTTGCGAGGTGGACACCCTTGAAGGAGTTGAACCTTGTTTAGCAGATATTGAGGCGGAGGTAGAACGGCTTGCAGGTGCGACCCTCCGTTTTATGTTTCTTGTTGATATCAATTCCAAGCAACTGTTTGAATTCTGCAATGAAACACTTAGATGCATATTATGACTTCCAAATCCTGCAGGACGGTCGTGGGAGGTTTCCAGTATTCTTCGACCGTCCCTATCTTCGGTTGCAGCCTGATCTTTTGCCAAGTACCTGACATCCGGGAAACTGCAAGTGGCACTTGTATTGGATGCATCCATTCCCAGCTTTCCTTGAGGCTGCAGATCTGGAAACGGTGGAATGTCAAATTCAGGAGGCCAATTCTGCTGGTTTTATCGAGGCTTATTGAGCGTCAAATTCACTTTGGCTTTCGAGGCTTTGAACTTTGTGACGGAGTCGTTGCCGCGACTGGCATCAGATTTGGACCAGCAGGCTGGACACGAATCTTTTGAAAGGATGCTAATGGAGTTACCTGATTGGATTGTAAATGGCCAACAAATGAAGAAATGTAGTTGAGAACCAGTTGAAGTAGAGCAGTAACTATGTGTGTTCCCTTCAAGTTCGTGCAAGGTTTGTGGACCCACATTCCAAGCATTGCTTGCTCGCGGTCGACCCGCACCTGGGCATGCTGCACGTTTGGACCCAAGGACAAACTGTATCACGCGACAACGTTATTTTCAACCATGCTCGTAATGTGTCTCTCCAGATGTTCCCAGTCTCATGTCAAGACGATGTCGGAAAAATGCATTTGCTTGTTCTGGGTTCTCTACTATCCAGAGTAACATACTGGGCTCTTTGTTCAGAGCTGGACTCAAAGAGTTGACTTCAGCTTCAGCTTGGTGTGGAAAGGTGAGCGAACGAGCTCGGACTTGCTGAATGGACTGAGTGAGGCTTGTTTTGGGAAGGTGCGGCAAGTGGGATTTCTCAGGGCTTTGCCTCCGCGACAGGTCTCTTCTTTGGTGTCCTGCGCTGAGCAGCTCATTGGCCTTCTGAGGGTGGGGCAGTGTCAACCAATTGAGGAATGCTTTTTACAACTCTTCCACACGTTTTTGGAGCGCAAATCAGTCAATAAATCCAATGGCCTTGTAGGTGAAGATAGAAGATGATGCAGACTTGGTAGAGCCGACCTGTTTTGACACTTGACACTTGACACTTGGGATGTGGAATCTGACCCACATGACAGGCGCTGGCCCGGACGGTGCTTGAAGACACAAACCGTTTTTTTTGGGACTTGGACCAATGTGCCAAGTCAGGAGCCCAACTTTGTGTCTCATTTGTTGGATGTTCGATGTTCGGCCGTAGAAACAACTCTTGAGTCTATGCTGGTCTCGTCCAGGTGGCGTAGAGTGTCTACATGGGAACTCTTTGAAGAGGTCAATGACTGACATCTGAACAGAAAGGAGCAGTCTTTGGACAGCTGTCCTAGGTGGTATCCGCTTCAGAGAATCATTTGGAGTGCGCCTATGCCATATGGGATTGTAACAGATTGTACATTATGATAAGTCTCACATGCTTGCAGAATGCGAGCTTAGCGAGCTTTCTCAAATCCAGTCCTTTGAAGCGAAAAAGAACGTGCCGTTGAGATGTAACCAGATGCCATGTGATCTCCAGACCTGTCGCATCGAGGATGCAGCTTGTGTCAGGTCGCTTCAGTGCTCAAAGCTGCTCAAGCATTGACATACTACCAGGCTCTGTACGTTTCTGTTCAGTTTGACACCCGCACCTTTCTCAAAGTGCAAGCTGCTGTGTAGTTTATGTAGAATCCGGAGCAGTATGCTGTGAAGTATACTATATCTTACTCATTACTAATGGGGAACAAGAATGTTTCTGTCATTGTGGTGGAACGCATGGTTTTTCTGGAGCAGGGCAAGATAAACTTTCCCTGATTCGGCCGTAAGTGCTGGCCTTTTTCTTGGTGAAGTGCTCAGGGTGGTCACAAGCGAAATGTGATGAAAGATCCTGCACAAGTCGAGAAGGACGCGCAGGCTGGATTGGAGGCAGCTTTCTAACGTGTCAATCTCGAACGCAAAACGCACTGATGAGGCGCCAGGTGATGGGTGGAAAGAGAATATTGACTACCGCCTTCACTTCATGCGACCACAACGCCTGAAAGGCCAGGTTTGCCGTTGTTGCAAATGTTTTCAGAAAAAAACTACAGATTCTTTGTTCTTTGATTTGTGATTTGGAGCTTGCCTGATCCCAACGTGCAAGCAACTACTTCAAAGCTTTGTTTTGCCCAGCTGCCTATGGCCGTGGACCGGGCTGGATTGTCACCAAGACTGGCATGGGCCATGGCTGGGATGATGTTGGTACAGGCTTGGAGGGGAGAGAAAAGGGTCAAAGATGAAAGACCGCAAGACCTGTCCTTTCCCCATCTCAACCTTGGCCTTTTTGGATGAGGCAGAGTGGTAGATTCTCCACTTCACCGCAAGACAGTCGACCCCTTTGACGATACGTGCGGAGCTTATTTAGTCTCTAGACTCCAGACTCTAGACCATCAATGTCGGGGCTATGAGACTATGAAATATTTTAAGATTGTATCTGTATAAATGTATAAT
>DF242966.1:1412-47357 GCA_000507305.1 Breviolum minutum Mf 1.05b.01 | reverse complement strand
AATAACCATTGTTAATAAGTCCCTTAAGCAGGGCTGTTCCCCCTTCTAAATGGACTCATTGGCTTCTACATGGGGGTTATACTAACCGCTTACTAGTCCTGGGATGATCCTCCAAGTACCCCCCCACCCCACCCCTACCTGCCAACAAAAAATCCAGCCAAATGAAGCACATGGGTGTTGAACCAAAAATAGAGGTACCCCAAAATGGATGGTGAAAATCATGGAAAACCCTATTAAAATGGATGATTTGGGGGTACCATTATTTTCGGAAACACCCACATCAATCAAGGTGAACCCAAGACACATGTAGCAAATATCTCATGGTCGGCCCCCGTAGTTGTGTACCAGACAAAGCCTCAGGCCTTGCGGGACAGGCACCAGCAGTCTCCAGGTGAAATTCCCATAAATTCCCTACACAAATTCTCGATGTGTTCAAAAAATCGCTAAAGAAATATTTTAGCCGAAGAAAAAAGAAACGATATAATCAACGTTGAGTTGAAATCACTTATAATAGAAATTGAAACTTATCCGTGACAAAATTTGAACATCTAATTTTAAGCAAAGTCCATTTCACTTGAGTTAAATTTACGGACTGCACATGGATCGAAAGGTCACCGAACATCCATTTTCCAGGACTCCGTCGTGGAGTCGTGGACTACGGACCTTTGAAGGGTTGGATCCCTCAAAATCCAGAGGGGAACCGCATCTTGAGTCATCTTGAAACTCATCTTGCATTGAATTCTTGAGGGAAGTTCAAATCTCAAAATCTTGGAAGACCAACTGGATTGAGGGAAAACAAGTCATCTTGAAACTCATCAAACATTTGCCATAGAAGTCTCCATTTCACATGGCGCCACAAAGAAGCCAATGACATAGAAGTCCTCTCATACCCATACCCCTGACTCATATACCATCTCATACCCAAATGTTGCATGAGGTTGTATGACCTCAGGCCTTTCAAAAAAAACAACAAATCAAACCCAAATCATCACGAATCTCTACCACGCATGTGCCTGATACAAATCCAATGATGAAAATCATCGGCCCCTTTTTGGATACCTACCACTTCGGTCTACCCCCTACCCAGGATGCTGGATTCCCTACTAAAAATGGAATAATCCTGGTGGTGACGATTGCATCCTGCGGTTGGCCCGGGGGGTAGTTCCAACCTACCACTTTCACCAAATCTTCACCTTTCACCAAGAGTGACCTTTCCGGATGAAGAACTTTGTCAGCTTCACCATCTAAGAGAATCTGAAACGCCTGCCGGGGTAGTCATGGTGACCGGTGTCAAGGAATCGGTTTGGTGTGATGGGCACCTCTTCATTGGGAGAATCTCTTTTCAACTCGAAAGGATGACCGGCCTGATTATATCCTCCCTAAAACTAACAGCCAAAGAACCCCTGAAAATCGGCCGGGCTTGCCCCCCAAAAGGGAACAACGATTGTCTTCCAACCATCCATTTTCAGGTGCTATGTTATATATGTTAGTTTCAGAGTCCCGGGTAATTCAAACCTCAAACAACTTCGATCAACTTCGAGATCTGAACAAGAAAAAAAGTGAACTTGGCAATTCTTTGTGACCTTTTTGGGATGGTGATCCGTGACCTTTTGGAAAGGTTCAGTGACCTCCAACTAGGGGATCGAAAGGTGACGGCTTGAATCACCTGGAACTTGAGCTATCAAGCGGAAGGGGAATGATACACTCCCGAGACCAACATGGAACCCCAAACATGGTGGAAGTGGAAGATGATGTTTTTTCCTTTTCGTTTACCCTCCAGAACACTTACATATCCCACCAAAACGGGAAGTTCGGAAAATCATCATCGACTCAACAGTGTTGTGGGAAGGGATATTATATGATATTATGCTAGTTTTTTGGGGAGTATTTCTGGGTGATTTTCAGCTTCCCCCCGGACTTTTTCAGGGGATGACACCTCAAGCCCCACACCCCACAGGGCCCCACCTCTTTCTGTGATTCACCCAAGGTGACCTGTGCGGTGATTATTTTTTGGAGGATGGCGAGCATTGGATATCCAAAAACAATGAAGACGACTGTGGTCCTTCAAAACTTCTTAAGATCGTGATAGTGAATGGAATAGTTTCTTTTTTTGGCATCGCCCATCAAATGAAAACACGCATATCAATCATACTATCCTTAAGGATAATGTTTTAGACTCAAGTGGGTGGTCCTGTGTGGCCTACATAATGTTCTTACTTCATTTCGAAGCAGCCAAGTGTTCATCCTAGCAAGCTGATAGTGAGATAGTTTTACGAGCTACGACGAAACCCTCTAGATATCCCATTCCATTCTACTGGCTGTTGAATGCCAGGATTCAAGGACTCCGACAATTACATGCAATTACTAATTATCCCTGTAGTGGAGCCTCATATATATATATATATACAAGAATCTATAGAACTCTGGTTTACGCAATAACCTATGAATTCCTCGAGCAAACCTCATATTTGGAACAATTCAGGTTGTTTCGAATCCAATCTCATATGAGGCCTCTGGAAAGCAAACAAGATAGCGACAAAACATCCAACAAAAATGTGTGTGTTCTTGTGCATTTCAAAGGGGGAACATTTCAATGTTCCAGTGCTATGTATTTCTGTGCTGCCACGGGTTGGGTACCCATTTCATGGATCAACCAGTAGATCTCCCGGCCTCAGCGGTGTAAGAGCCATCTTTCTGCTTCATCTGACGCGAAAGTGAGCGCGAAGAGGTCCCTCTAACTGGAGGCTTTCTATTCATAAGATGCTACCTGGAGTTCTGGTATTGTGCTGCGTATATCTAAATATAAATATATCAATTGAAATATACACAGAATTTCATATATTTGATTTCAACAAAGACGCATTTATCATATTGGCCTTTCTATAAGCATCCTATTTGGACATACTTTGGACTAGGCAATTCAGAATCTGAAAACGTGCTTCCAACTTTTAACTCATTTTCCTACTGTCCAAATCGAGAACATAAATTTCAGAAGCTCTTCTTCTGGGGCCACATTCACCCCTGTTTCTTATGGCTTGGTACCACGGGTACTACGGCTATTCCCACCCCAAAAAAAACCACCCGAGTTTTTATATGTCGCTTTGATTCATCCAACGCTGTGTGCTGGTCATGGCAGTTTTATCTTCGTGACTTTTAAATCACCTAATTCAGGCGAAATGATTCCTGCCCTCAATGATGAAAGGTCGTTTGGACTTCCAGGGGTGTATCCATGCAAGATTCATAAACCATACTGTTTTTGGTTCCTGATGTCTCCTGACAGTTTCGTGTTTGGGTCCTCTTTGTTTGGAAAGGGAATTCATCTTTGAAAGTCGAAAACATCAAAATCACAACCCCAAATAAGAACTCGCTCAACCTGCAGATGCTATCGTTATTAACTAGTCGAAACGATTCCGATTCAAACTTTTTGTATATACGTTGTGTTGTCCCCTGCCGTCCTAGTAATGGTGACCACAATCATCATCACAATTACCAAGTGATACCTTTTACATTCAACTGAAGGAAAGGGTTACAACCCAAGGCATATGTCTTCTCAGGTACACCATCCCCATCAAGCTGGATTTGTGTTCGCCCACCAGATCTCAACCAAGAACAAATCAACAAAAAAAACATGAGTCAGCAAAAGCAAGGAGCAAAAAAATCTCACCAAACCAACAACTTTCAGAATCTCACCACTGCCCTACCAGCTCTTTTTCGTCCTTATAAATGTGTTTGCTTATATAAACACCTGTGAGCCCGCGAGCTTCGTTTTTTTGGAGATCTGAGACTCCACACCATCTCCTCGGGTTCTCGCCAGTTGCTCCAGGAACCCACGATGAAGTAACCCTGATGCAGCAAATGTTTCACCAATGAGCAATGATCAGTTTAGCATAACCTGGGGGTCCCTCCCCGGCCCACCAACAGTGGAGTTTGTGAAGTTTTTTTTTCCCTTCATAACAATGAACAGCTTATCATTTCACTGGCATCGTGGGTGGGGGATACCCCCAGAGCATAAGTGACATTCTATTGAAATCCTGGTTGGATAAGAACGGGATCATTATTTCATGGCTTATGAAATAATCCCTATATAATTTGGTTATTAACCTGAACATGGATGGTTGGAAGACGATTCTTTCCTTTTGGGGCAAAAGGCCTATTTTCAGCAGCGACCTGTTAGTTTCGGGGAGGGTAAATCACATGAAACATTCTCCCCTACTCCAAGATGTAATGAAATGATGTGAAATTGTTATTTTTAATGAATTGTCAACATGATTGATAAACATTAACAACAAACAATAGGTGACATTCAACAGAAAAAAAACAAGTGGTTGTGGCCAAAAAGTGTGTGTTGCTTTCGGAAACCATATGACATATGACCCCACCTAAAGGATCCCTAGGACCCTCCAATGGAAGGGTTTGAAAGAACCTGTATGACGCAGGGGTTGGTGTGTTGGTCCTCAAAATAGCCAGGCCTTTGAGGGTCCAATGATCCAAAAAGGGCAAACAAAAACAAAAACAAACATCGCGGCAAACAAAAAAAAACTTATTACTTTCCATTATACTGGTTGGTTAATAGGGATCCTTATAATGGTTAATTATAATCCCCATATAATTGGGTAGGATTTCATCCCCTATATATCCCAACCAACCAGGGTTTTTTACATTGCTTCGCACTCTTGAATCTCTCGTGAGACCTCCTTGGTGATCTCACCAGAAAACGGAACCACGACTCAAGCGTGACACACAGCCACAGCCGAGTCGTGCTCACATCGCGGCAAACAAAAAAAAACATGTCCGCCTCTGAAGCTTTGTATTCGCTCTCTAAAAGGCCGCCGCCTGGGTTGAACAACAACAACCACGACAAGATCTACAACTACATTTAGAACTATACATTTAGAACTTTACAAGTACTAGAAGTACTACAAGTTGGTAGTTAGATTATCATGATAACCAATATATTTGCTGTTAGTTACTACTTGATGTACTACTCCTGCTGCTGCTGCTACCAAATGCTTCCGCGAAGTGTATTCCTATTTGAACGTCTACTTCTACCACCACCACACTTACTAGTAATTACTTCTCATCCATTCGTGTTCGAGAACTCTTCTGTCTTGCTGAGACTTGCAGCACAGAATGCGACTGATGTTCCTAGTTGAAGACATCTTGCAATATACCAACCAACAGTCTTTCATTAAAATGCATGGAAGATAAACAAATCTATTTCCACACAATGTTGAGATCTCTTTCTAAAACCCGGAAACACTCATCAACAAAATTATGGCCCTCTTGGCAATATCAACCGCTTGAGCATTTTTTTCTTCGGCTTCGCCATCCCAACACTTCTTTTTGAAGCAAACAAATCTCGCTGACCTCCAGGCCAATAAGCGAAGGAAGCACGTTCCATCTTTGGCTTGAATAGAGGCACCTTCAGATGGAGAAAAAAACAAGTACATTTTCTCATCATCTGATCCCAAGGAATCAAGATGGTCTTTCTGGAAGGTTCCGTTTTGATGGGTGCAGGGAAGAAGATCGTCACCCAAAACTGGTGGTTTTAGGAAATGGGGGGACAAAACCCCTATAGACTCTACTTTACCTACCTTTTTTGGGGGGGGCCGGTGAGGTCCTATGATGTCAGTGTTCAAATTCGTGGGCTAACAAAAACAATGTATATAGATGAGGGTAGCTTGGGCCACACCTTTTTGCCACATGGTTTAGCCACAGAAACCCTAGGTGTCTTAACGCTTCAGTGGTTATATACCAATTAATGTATATAGATGCGTGCATGCCTAAAGCCGAGTTCACAGAGGGTAAATAATCTATTCATCTTTATGAAGGCAACCATATGAACCTTCACTATGCACTGTGAAACAGTATTTAGGCAGGGACCTATATATATAATAAATGATTGATTTTAATATCATCCGATAGGTCACAGCTCTTCTTGACCCATGAAGCTGGTCCAATGTTCACCTGTGGACGAAACATAAACCACCTGATGAAAGTTCAACATGGATCCAAATTTTGAGTGAATAAAACTATCAATTCAAACAAACCTATCAATTTCAACAACACAAACATGGAGCAACCCTCAAAAAAACCATGAGTTCTTCTCACTTGCGTTTTTCTTCCTTGTACCCTTTACCATCAAAGTCCAACCACCACTTTTTATAGGTTGGTTTACAAGTTTCACCATATTTTAAGGCTTTGGGTTTATCATCCTCATGTTCTTGAAAAATGGTGGCGTGCCGACTTCCAGGGTATTTGTCACTTCAAATGATTCAGTGGCCACAGGGATCCGCAATGGCATATCATAATCCTTAATCCTTATATGCTTAATTTTCTATAAATGGTTGATATTGGGTAGTACTGTTGATGGAAGAGATCCTGCACCACCTGCGATGTATCAAAACCTATGAATATTATGAATACTGGGATATCTACTACATCAAACTGGTTAGCCTGATTTTTTCAACAGTATGTAAACTCCATGTATAATCTCCTACATACACTAGTTGGTGATTTCAACAAATATCAGTCAAATTGGATCATTTCCCCAAGTACTTGTAGGGACGAAAATAACAAATGTTTTGAAAACCACCAACGCAACCAACCAGCCCAAAACCAACCAACCACCCTTTGTCACCCATGTTTTTGCACCAACAAATGTTACCCAGGGTTTCGGTATTCCTTTCATTGATAGCATTTCCCTGAATCGCTGAGGTCATCGGACACGTGTGCCATCTGCGGAGTACCAACACATCATGTTGATCTGGCATTTGAAAAGCTCAGTTGCCCTCCCTGAAACTAACATTTAGCCCCTGAAAATCGGTAGTTTTAGGGAGGGGGATGTTGTGTTGGTGGAATTGTTTGCCCAAAGTTCATGCACTATTTTACGTGGGAAAATACGATCTTTTAGTGGGAACATACTATTAACGAACTATTATAAGAAAAACATCCATTGAAATGATCCCATACATACCTAGTTGGTGGTTTCAACCCATCTGAAAAATGAAATAACAAATGTTTGAAACCACCACCTAGATCAAGTTTGATCCCCTGAAAATAGGGATGTTTTTCTGTGAATTTTGTCTTTTAATATTCGGTAGTGAAGGTGGAAGCCCACAACTATCCGACCATCCGAACATCCTTAGATCTGAAAAAAAAAAGTCATCAAATCCTGCATTCTTTTTGGCAAATTGTATGAACATCTACCAAGTTAACTATATATTAAATATACAATACATGCAGTAAATATGATATCTATATATAAATAAATGTAATTTTGGATTTTCCTACAAAAAATTCCGCATTCCGCAACAAACAGTTGATCCCCAAATTTTTCCAACACAAAAGTTCCACCTCTTCACCTGACTCAACTCACAGCCGGCATGACATTGGTACCACCAAGGCCACGCGTGCCGAAGCCATGAAAGGCGCGACTGTCTCGGTAGGCGATGGCCTGGCGGCAACCAATCTTCGCAGCCGGGAATTTGTTGGTGGAAAAATCTCTGTGTGTTTTTTTTGGAGGGTGGTTTCGGGGCGGGGGATGATTTTTTGTTGTTGTTGCTTTTTTTTGTTCTTGTTTTGTATCATTGTTTTTTTTTGTTTCTCTAAAAAAACCTTGAATATAAGAGTTGAGTGGGTTGTGGTTGTTGTTGTTGCTGTTGCTGCTGCTGGTGATGGTGGTGGTGTAGTTGCTGCTTCTTTTCGTACAGCAAAGGTTGCGTAAATTTCTTGGGTGGTGAAGAGTAAAAAAAAACTTTCTCATGAATGAACTCGCAGGATGGCAATTTGGGAATCATTGGGTTTTAACTTTTAACATTACTGGCAGGCCCTTATATAGGAAATGAGGGAAGTTTCATCCCCATCATAACCATGTATAGCTTCATTCCCTCAATCCCTACTAAGGGCCAGCCAGATTAGTATGATGAATTAAAAAACATACCCGTATAAATATAAACATACCAGTCTGAATTAAAGGAAATTGTTGTTTATCTTGTTGATATTTTTTTATGTTGATGTTGCTTTGGAATTATATTATCTTATGTTAGGGGGGTGGGGAGTCATATGACGAACCACCTAGGTGCTCATCCCTAACTATTATCAATATATACATTATATCTAGAACCCAAAACTGGCATCCAAGAAAGTAACACCCGAATTGAGCTATAAGCCTAATATGCAAAAATCACATAAAACACCGGTATATGTTTCTTTGAACCGAACTGGGATCCCACTCAAACCCATTAAGCCATTAAGTTTTGCAGAAATTCCCAAAAAAAAACTCCTTTGAGCTACAGAAACTTCGCGAAACGTCGCCTCCGTGTTGAAGCAAACCGCGCTGTCACCCGTCCTGTGCGGCGGCCGTTTCAGCCAGCAAACCCAGGGTCAACACAGTTTACTCATGAGCCATAAAGGTCTCACAGCTCAAGGCTTTTGCCAAAGTTCTGTGAACATTTCATTTTATCACACTCTTTTTACTGCTGTATAAAATTTGAATTCTCAATCTCATAAGTTACAGGGAAGTTTTTGATGTATTCCAGGTTTGTTTCAACAAATTCCCATCAAATTCGATCCCCATCGTTTCTCGTTTCCCACCCAACTGGGATCACCCCAACTCGATATGCGGATTCAACTGTTTGACGTGAATCGTGGGTGCCTCAAGGCCGGTTGATGGCCAGTGAAACCGTATCATCCTTACCTGGAACCTCCAATTTCCAAGCAGTTTTTAATGGGTGGAAATGGTGACTTTCCAAGCAACCATGTTGCATGTAGATAAAGATTTGAGAACCATCATCCAGGTGAAAGCCCACCATTTATAAATGCATGGCCATCAGGTTCCAGGTAGAAAATCCTGAATTGAAATACACCAAGATGCAAGTAGATGGCGCGGTAAGGGCTGATAAATCAGAGGCTTAACATGGCTGCAACCTGCTATGATGATGGGGTAATTGGCTGGCACCTTAAAGGCAATACAAAACCATAAAGGGAAAACATGTGGGAAAGGTGCCGAATACCAGTGGCGCATCTTAATAGATTTCAGTATGGTACCAATTCAGTATCATTTTGGGAGCTATCATCTTTGAACCAAACATCCCATCCATTACTCCATTTTCATCCGTCAATCCATTTCAATCCATTTCGAGATGTCAACCAAACTTGGGATCGCAACCAGTTTACATCAAATGATAAATTTCATTAGACTTACAGTAACTTGCATGGGTTTCCCATCCATTTTATTGAGAAAGCCACAGGCAATTCCCAGTCCCTGATCAAATTCGTCCAGCCACAGGCGAGAATGGCTGGATGCTTGGAAACACATCAGTGGGCCCCGGGCATTGTTGGCATAGCTGATGTTGTACAAGACCTTCAAAGAGAAAGCTGACCATTGGCTTCAAAGATTTGGATTTCCACATCCGATGTTACAACTTCCAACTTCCTAAGCTGCAGTTGTTGCACCATTATTTTGGGAAACTCACTTCCCAAATCAACACCATTGATGGACCATCCACCATTATTATGGCTTCAAGGCAATGCACCACTCTATCTGTTGATTTTTTTCCAACATTTTGTCGAATTCACACATCAGTTTTTCCATTCAATTCAATTGGACATTAATTTTGGTTAGACATATTTTTGTTGAAACCACTTCGAACGCTCGTTTTGTTGGTGTTTCTTTTTGGGGGTTCGATTCATTTGAGCAGCATTCAAAACCTTCCCATGACATTCCATTGAATCCTGGCTGATTAATAGAAATCCTTATAGCTTATGAAATAACCGCCATATAACTGGGTAGGATTTCATTCATAACCAGGGGCCCATAGTCACTTTTCTCTGCCCATCTCACCTTCAAGAAGGAAGAAATGCCACAGGCCTCTTGTTGGACACCCACCTTGGAGCACGCTCCAATGGGTTGATCGGTTGCTTGCTGAACTACGCTGGCGAAACCCGACAAAAAAGATCTAACCAACAAAAAACAACACAACATGTGTAGAAAAAACATACCAAAAACCACATGTTGTTTAAGGATTTATGATGATTGTCTAGGTGGTGGTTGAACCAACCCATTTGAAAAATATGAAAGTCAAATTGGGTTCATCTTCCCCCATTTTCGGGGTGAAAAAAAAACATATTTGAAACCACCACCATTCTTTGTCTACTGAGACGATTCCGAGAGGCTGAGAGGTGATTCCGGAATTTTGGTGGTTGAATGATTCACCAGGTAACCTTCCGGCCGTGGCTTTTTCCAGATGTTTAATTTCTATATTGGATTTGTGTCGGGTCCCTTCACCTGAGTGCCCCTGGCATTGGTCTTGACACAACCAAGCATCAGCACCTCCCTATCACCACCTTACCAGCGCCCCCGGTTAAATACAGGGCAAACGGACACAGTCGGATTTTGTGGGGGTATCTTTTAGGGCAAATTGGCGTGGGCATATATGATATGTATATATTAGATGATATATGTATATATAAATGCTATATATTATATATATACTATATATCATATATATTATATATATATATTATATAATATATATATATACGTATGTATATGTACTATCATATACTATCATCATAATTAGTCTTAATGTAGTGCCTTTGCCACCCTCCATTTAAAAACACCTAAAATTTGAGTGAAGCATGTGAAAAGCAGTTACTAAAGATGGATCTATATGGGGGGGGTGTTGGTATAGCTCTGGATGCTTGAGTCACACATGACATAAAGGAGTCCCCCCAACTATAAAAGATGTGATTGTCGGACTGGCACGGACTAAGGTGCACCCAATCTCTGGCAACTGACTGCTTTGGGAACCCCTTCTTTTTACATAGTGGTACTCCAAAATGGATGGGTTTCAAAATGTTTCAAGATCACATGGCACCATCTTTCTGTGGATGGTACCCCCTTAAGGCCGACCTCATTTTTTTAAACAGGCACCCGGGGAACCCGTTTATTCCCAAACCCATCAACGGCCCAATGGCTGCCTTCCATTCCTCGACACACCGTGGTGGTGGACACCACCTCTTTTCAGAGTTTTTGAAGGTGAAACCCCTTGGATGGGGCCTCCTTGGCCCCAGGATTCCAGTGACATTTTGAAAGGTCCTATCCTAAAAAATTCAAAAAAAGGTGACTGGAATCCTGGTTGGTTGGGGGGGCCGGTAAAGGTTTAGTTCGGGATTTCCGATCCTAAAACATGTGGTGTCAAAATGTAATCCTCGTGGTGACGAGCCAGCATCCTGGGTGGGTTAACGATCACATATCCCACCAAAAGGGGGAAAGCCGGAAAATCATCGACGCAAAAAGTGCCAAACGGTAGGGGATATGTGATCGTTCCCAGGAGGGTAACATGGCTGGCTGGAAAATCTTAGAATTTTGAAGAGGAGCTACAGTATAGATACTTCTTCATTCATGGTTGGAATTTTCCATGGTCATATTAGTTCTCGGAGCTTTACATCAAATGTTGGTTGGTGAAGAACCACGGCCAAAGGTTTATATGCCTTGGGAAGCATACAACACGGCGTTCTTTTTTGAGTCTCATGTCCAATCCATCAAAGGCTGCCAAACACCTGGAAAAATGGACAGGGTAGCTGGCCCTTTTAGAAACGCAGCCCTACTTTTGAAGTCGATTCTTCATGAACACAACAAAACAAATAAACCACTCCTGACAAGCGCGATAAGTTTCAGGAAGGTGTTTCACTTAAAACTGAAAAATATGTGAGAGAGTCTGCTATAGTTGGACCATACTGTTATTGTTAAATTCTTTCTTTCGCAGTGAAATTGGACCAATAATCCAAACATCTTATGAGTGAGAAACCACTATGACATAAATATACAATAGTCGTTGCATGATTGACACCGATTTTCTTTATATATACGATAATAAGAACTCACACCAGCCACAAACAACTGCAAAAAACAACTGCCTCCACTCCGTCGGAGAGCAAATGGCCCGCCGCGTGGCACCTTGATCGAGTAGGCTGATTGGTTTCAGATTGGACCCTTTTTGAGGGCAGGCCTTCTATAAAGATTGCCAGGCACTCAATGTAAGGTATATTTACCTACATTTACCATAAAAATTAATCAAACGTAGGTTAAATATACCATACATTGAGTGTCTGGGAATCGAGCCCCAATCCCGCAAAACACCTACATATTGTGGCAATGTTTAGAGTGACTGTTGGCGGACAATTTCCTTGGGCCCATCGAATTTCTGGATCTTTTTTTTCAGCAACATTTCACAAAGCCGGTGATGGAAAGGGGATCATATTTTGGGGAGTTATCAAAAAAAGAGTGGGCCACCCCTAAGAGGTTAGATACCCCCACAGGCTTCATGATAAACTGTAGATTTTCTTTTTTTTGGGGGGTTGCTTCACACCCAAAAAAAGGAGTTATGGTGCTATTTTGGATGACATCAATATGTGAATAACTCATAGTAATTTCAAATCATCGAGTGAATACCCCTATTGTCTGCTTGGTATCTTACAAACATATACAAACATCAACATCAACACAAAAACACCTTGCATTCAAACAACACCAACACCACAATCACAACCACCACCAACAACATCAATACAACACTCTCATCGTTTTCTTTCAACCAGGCTCGCACACTCCATCGCATCTACATCCAATGGTGTGATGCCCGCATGACGAATCGCTTCCGCAATGGCCTGGCCCGTGTTTTTTTTTTCTGATCGATAACCTCGGGGGTGGAATAAATTAGGTACCCAACATGCTCACAGTTCTCACGCCACAAGTTGCGCGTTGTTTATGTTATCTTTCTTTTTCCCAGATCAATTTCGCATATCCGAAGATTTTGGGAATCATGTCAATCTACTTTTCTTTCTCTGGATTTCTTTCACTCCTCAACAGCAGAAACCCCTTAAGAAACTCATCGTTTTTCGATGTGAACGCTGATGCTTCATCTCGCTTCGGGAGTTGAGTTGATCTTATGGTACTACTACCTCTCCCCAACTGCTAGTGCCATTAACCCAAATCCCATCAAGCAAAAAACTCTTATAATTCCTTACCCATACCATCCATATATGGTTTATTTACCTACATTTGGGGAGATTTTTCTGGTAATATGTAGTATATATATATATACCATGCATGGCTGGTATGGGCTAATTGTTGACAAACCAAAAAACCATTGGTGTCTTTTTCAAACACTCAGTAGCTAGAGCAGCTGAGAGCAGGTCTTCCCCCTTTTTCCCCCACCTCCATGATTTCTTGTGTTTTTTTTTTAATGGGGGGGAGGGGTTGAAAAATAAACATGTTGACTGGTTATAGTCAGATCAGATCTAGAATATACACCCTGGAAAATTAACATGGAACCAACAAAAACACCCGAAAAGGGAAACCTCCCAACCCCTCATTTTTGGGTTCCATGCAAATTTTTAGGGTTTTACAACTAACTGAACCAAAAGAACAAACATCACCGGGAATCAACGCCTCTTGCTCAGCTGGTCCACTGGGTGCATGCAAGCCCGCAGAGCGGCCGTTGTTGGTCATCCGCCATCCAACCAAGGTACCTCTGGTGTTTCTGGAGCCATGGCTTCAACAAACAACAACTAATGTGATAAAAGACATGGTTGGCTAGTTGGTGGTTGAACCAGCCCAGTTGAAACATATGAAAATCAAAATGGGTTCATCTTCCCCAAGGTTCGTGATGAAAATAAAAACTATTTGAGTTGCCACCACCTAGTTGGGATGTTTACCTAGCAAATGCGGAATTGTCTGGATTTTTAAACACAAATTTAATGATTAAAACAAAATATACACCCCCGAAGATGAACTGACATAGAACCTGAAAATGATGGTTTTCCAAGAGGAAGTTCCTTTTTCCAGGGGTGTTACACCCTGGAAGATTAACATGGTTCACTTACAGCCATCACCCATGAAAAGAAAGGAACAATGATCTGAACCATCCACCTCCATGAGGACATGTTCCAGCCGTTAATCTTCCAGGGGTGTTACCCTTCCAACAAACTAACATATATCATATATATCCCATTTTCAAGGCACTTTTGAAGATGATGATTTTCCGAACTTCCCGTTTTGGTGGGATATGTATCCGTTCCCTGGAGGGTCATCTTCCGGGGTCAGCGGTTTCCGAGGCACCGATACACGGGCCATCGATGACAAAGAGATCCCCTGCGCTGGTCTTCTCGGCGTAGGGTTTGAGGGCCGCCTCCGTGGAGATGGAATACGGGGCCATTTCTGTTTGCATATATGGGGGTTTCCTAAAATGGTGGGTTTCCCCAACAAACCCATGGGTTTTCCATTTTGGGGTGTGAAATGGGGGTACCACCATTTAAGGAAACACCCATATATGCAAACACCACGATTTTTTTTCAACAACGTTAAAGGGACTTCATTCAAAAGTTCACAAAAAGTGATATAATGCTTCATGAAATATCATCGTAATATCTTATCTGGTGCATTTCAAAAAATGATGACTATATTTTCACGACTTTCACACATTCTCATACCTTTAAATGGCTTAAATGATCATCTTAGCCACGAAAAAACTTCCACCAGTCAACTTTTAGGGGGCCGGAAACGGAGTAATGTCAAGTCGAGCGACGCTGGCACAGCACTCCCCACGCACGTAGCCATTAGCAGACTGACGACAACGAAACGAGGCACAGAAGGAGCTTGAGAAATTCAACTGACTTATCATGGCTTGATATATAATCCCTACCTGACAATTCTTTGTGCATGGTGATCCCTGACCCCTTCAAAGGTTGTTGGTGACCTCCAACGATCGGGGATGAAAAAGGTCACATTGAATCACCAGGTACAGATATATTCCTATATCAACTGGGTTGTAAAATCCCCTAAATACAACAAATACCCAGGGTATTCGTCACTGCTCATATGAAAGAAGTGTGTCATGTTGCATGTTGGGGGGGGCACATGGTGAAGGCTGTGACAGCGATCTAAAGCTTCCAATGGTTTGAGGATGAAGCCATCTTCGTCCCCAACAAAACAACAAGTTACCTTGAAGGCGACTTAAGCTTCACACCCAAACAACTCCCAAGTACTTCGAAATTACAAGTCATTTTAATGGCATGGTGATGTTCAACAAAAAAACCCTTCGCAAAGCTTGTCAAACCAACATCAAAAGATCCAACACCATTGAAAACAAAATAGACAAAAACGTGAAAAGGAAGACACAGAATACAAGGACTCAGTCCCTTTTGGGCAAGGACTCAGTCACCATGACTTGGCTTTATATATATACATATATAAATACAATTCATCCGCAGATCCTAAGTGGAACATTTCAAGACCACAACATATAATGGATAAGCCGAAGCAAAAGGACTGGCATATCTACCCCTTTTCCCCTCCCTGAAACTAACATAACACCTGAAAATGGAAGGTTGGAAGACGTTCCTTTCCTTTTTTTTTGAAGGCCTATTTTGCGAACTGTTAGTTTTATGGAGGGCAATTAATTGTGTTTGAGTGACACGACCCAAATCAAGAAGTTTNGAAGTGTACCAACTGGATTGGCATGGACATATGCCGCAGGCCTTTTCAAAGACCAAAAAGTTGTCGTGCTGGTTTGCACCAAAAGAAGGGTTATGAGCCCAACGTTTTGACCCTGTGCTACAAGCCATGGCTTCCAGAAGGGTGCAATCACTGCCTAGTGATAGTGGTGTCAATCCGTTCTGGTCATGGAGGGTGAGAGAAGAAGCAAGACTTCGATCTTTGCGGCCAGCGGCGTTGCAGGCTGCAGAGACTAGGGATGAGGAAGCGGTGCAGCGACCCGTCCCTGGAGAAGATGAGGAGGTGAGAATGGAGCTGGAAGAAGGTGCGATTCCCATAGACGGTGGATCTGGAAGACGGGGATCGGCTCGGGGAAGATCACCATCCAGGTCTAGACTCAGCGACAGGTTCAGAACTCCAACAAGCTGGTTGCAGAATGGAGCTCGATCGTCTGGACCTATGCCGGAACCGCCGCTCACTGAAGGGCCATTTCCGGTCCTGGAACAAGATCGAGTAGAAGCAGATCTCCAGAGGATGTTGGAGCAAGAAGTGGTGAACAAGTTGCATGAAGAAAACATTGCCCTCAAGCGGGAAATGACAAGGCTGCTTGGGGAAAAGGAGAAGGGAAAAGGGCAAGGATCGCAAAAAGAGTCGTCGGCATGGTCGGAGATTACAACTGGCGACAAGAAGGAGACTTTGCCTGGTACCCCTCAAGCTGGGACACCGCAAGATGGACGGCGCTACACCCCTGGGGGGACTCAAGTGCCGGATGGTCCACCTCCGGAGAGTGAAGATGAGAAACGCATGCCTCCATTGCCGGTTTGGCCGTGGGAGGCGTATGAACAGGAGTCTGCAAAGAAAACCTTTCAGTGGTTGGAGCAGAGATCACCAAGGGTAGTGCTACATGGAGATCAACATGGCCGCGGGATTAATTCCCGACAAGGACGAGATGGAGACGGGGGGAGTCCCCGACATGATCTATGGCAAGGCGGGATTGATTCCCGACAGGGACAAGTTCGCGCAGATGGAAGCTTTTTCTCCCCGGAAGGAGGATTGGGAGAGCTCACAGAGTCAGAAGTCAGGACACTTCGAATGGAACAGGAGATGGCTGATCTCCGTCGGAAGTTGGAAGTAATGGAAAAGGTGAAGTGGCAGTCGGCTTACTGGCATCGACCGGTGTTAACGGTTGAAGGGAGCCAAGGAAGCCGTGCATTGGGTGCAGGGGCTCATGACGTACCTGGAGGAGTTCGGGCTTCTAGCATGGGTGTTTCTGATGTATGTGATGGAGGTCGGGCTTCGAGCAATGGCATTTGCGCTTCACATCTACCAGGCGGAGTTCGGGCTTCGAGCACTTGCGCTTCACATCTACCAGGCGGAGTTCGGGCTTCGGGCACTTGCGCTTCTGACCTACCAGAAGGAGTTCGGGCTTCGAGCAATGGCGCTTCAGATCTACCAGAAGGAGTTCGGGCTTTGAGTACTGGAGCTTCCGGTCTACAAAATGGAGTTCGGGCTTCTAGCAATGGAACCCTAGAAGATCAACGTGGACAGGGCCATGCTCGTTACCAAGAAGCCTATGAAGAAAGAGATACATTGAAGTCTACAACGGTGGTGCTGCCGGTTTTGCCAAGTGCGGCAGGTAAGGACGCCGGCTTGGCATGTGGCGATTGGTTAGCCCAGGTAAGGCCACTGATGGGTGACATTGCTGTGGGGGCTTTGGGGTGGTGGGACGATGTGGTTGCGGCAGTGACGTTGCAGTATTCCCGATGGTTAGAGGCTAGCCCCCTGGATCGACTGCGAATTTTGGCCCCAGACCCATCTACTTACAATGTGAACCCCAGTCGGCAACGTATGGAACTTCGAGCGTCGGCTATCATCCTTGCCGCTTTGCCAGGAAGTTTAAAAGATGAGGTGGTGTCGTCCAGACAACTGGCGACAGGAGAGCTGCTCTACAAGATACTGAGAGTGTATCAACCTGGCGGCGTGATGGAGCGAGCCGAAACGCTCTCAGCGTTGACAGGAGATCAGATGGCCAAGACGCCAAAAGAGGCGGTTGACCGTCTACGCCGGTGGAGGCGCCACCAACTCAGAGCCATCGAACTTCGAGCAAGTCTACCAGACCCGTCCCTGATGATACGGTCGTTGTCGCGTCTGGTGGAACAGCTCCTTGGACAAGCACCACAAGCTCTGTTCAGGGTGAACAGCTTTCGACTCCAGTCCAAGTTGGACGTCATGCCGTCGGAGACCAATCTGGAGGCGTACTTTGATCTGCTGTTGGCAGAAATGGAAACCCTGGCTTTGTCACCAGAAACCAGTGCACCCACATCTAACCCAGGAGCCAGGATGCTACAGAATGCTGCATCCAACCAAAGCCAACCAGAAAAACAAGGGGATAAGGCGGAGGGGTTGGCCCTGTGCCGCAGTTGGGGCACAAGCCAAGGTTGCCGCTTCGGCAAATCGTGCCGATATAGCCATCCGGTGTTACCAGACCAGAAGGACCGTTGCTGGGTGTGTAGTTCTACGGAACACATCAAATCGGCGTGTCCATACAAAGCAACCCAACCAGGACCAGCAACGGGGGGGAGTGGAGGTAATGGCAACACGGGTGGGGGTGGTAAAGCCAAGGGTGGCGGCGGTGGCAAACCAGGAAAAAACCCAGCAGGCCCAGGCACCAATGGTAAGATCAGTGCAGTGTCTACTGGTGGTGGTGGGGGGGCCAATGGAAGAGGCAGAGGAGGAGCTCAGAATGGTGGCCAGGAACAAGCGCCATCAACGAGCAAAGGAAATGGTGACGCAGGAGTTGACGAAGCCAAAGGAAGTAGTGAAGCTCCAAAGCCGGGAAATGGGAAGGGTGGCCAACTGGAAGGTGCACAAGTTGGAACAGCAGTTGATCCTTCGGGAACTACGGGCGAAACGGCTTTGATCACGGAGGTGACGTCGTTGTTGAGGAGCTTGCGGGCCCCCCAGCTGAAGATGGCCTATGTGAAGAGGGTTGATGCTACCAATGATAGCAGCTATCTACTTGACGGAGGAGCCACCAATTGCTTGCGAACCGTTCGTGATGAAGCTGAGTGGGAACAAGGAGTCCCGATAGAGGTCAACTTAGCTATGGGCACAGCAATGCTGCGGCAGCTACCATGTGGAACGTTGGTCACCAAGGACCCAACCCAGGCTATAATCCCGTTGAATGACCTGACGAAGATCGGGGTCAGAGTGGTGTGGAGTGATGGGTCCTGCCAGATGACTCGATGTGGTCAGAAGCTGAAGGTCTACATGGATCAGGGTTGCCCATGCATCGGAAGGGATGATGGTCGAAGGCTGATGGAAGAAGTGGAAGAAATGTACACCAGGAAGCTGGTGTTGAAGCACGTCAAGACCAAGCCCAGGAGCGAGATTGCAGCAGCGTCGCAGGATGAGAAAAACTTGCGGTTCTTCTATGACCTCTTTCCGGAAGTCCCGGCCCACATTGCGGAGAAGGTGGTTGGTTTCTCGAACTATGACGCAGCTCAACTACCTTGGAACAAGAGGCTCAGGAGAAAGATTGAGGAGACGATGACCTTGGTAGTGCACTTGTACTGTGGAAAGAACAAGGACAAGTGGAGACCACTGGAACGAGATGAATATGCAGAGCCGGGTGACACACCAAGACTGACAGTCTTGTGTGTGGATATCGAACATGGATGCGACATGCACAACCCGCACGTCATGGGCTATCTGGAGAATCTAGCAAAGAGAGGACACATCAGCATGATGATTGGAGGGCCACCATGTCGGTCCGTGAGCGCAGCCAGGACGAGGGAGGATGAGGGTCCCAGGGTGATTAGAGGAAGAGGGCTTGAAGACCGATGGGGCCTCCCAAGCAACACCACCTGCAGAACCCAAAGGTGTGTAGTACACAACTTTAGACCCATGAGTTGTTGTTTCGTCTTCATTTGTGACAAACGACAACTTCAAGCCAAAAAGTCGTGAAATTCATGCTTTCTTGTTGCATGCATGCAACATGCTTTTTATAGCACAAAATTCAACAAAAAGATCTGCAATTGTGACAGTGCTCATGCCTAAAAACCTTTATATGTTAAAGGTTCTACAGTCTGCATGTGGGTTTGTGGCTCTCATATATACATGTCCATTTTTTTTGATATTCCCTCCCTCTGGGATTAGAGTTGTCCAATTGTTTTCAAAGACTTTGCAGGTTTGTTACCAGAACTTGCACAGGCCAATCGCGCTTCTTGCTCAAGAGTTTTTGCGTTGACGTGTTTACTTGTTGGTGTTTTAAAGGTAAGAAAGAAAAATCACTACAACAATTATTTTTGTTTTATGTGGCTAAAGGCTTTTGAAAAACCATTGCCAAAAGAAGTAGGCAACTATAGCTCAAGAAAACTTTGCGTGACGCCTTTCCATTGGGGCCACTGCATGCGTGCCGGTGGCATGACTGTAAGAGAAGGCCGGCTGAGTTCAAGCCAACTCGATTCAGGGATACTAGTTTGTCAGGGATATACCCAGTGTCGGCATCGATTGTTTCCCACACGCATGCCTGATATTCTGTCAAAGCATCCAGCGCCCAGCCATCGCCCGATTCACACGTGCAGGGGATGGCGTATTTGGGACATCAGTGGCCTTGACCGATGGGAAGGCCAGGCATGCATTAATCAGTTGACCCAAGGAAGAGGTTTCCTCGCCAAATGGCATTTCACCAACGAAAGTTCCGACAGCCAACTGACCCCTTGAGATCCCTGACATCCCTGACCCACGCTTGGTCATTGGCAGGCACATATCTGGTGCGCTACTTCAACAAGGTTCCAGGTGCCACCCTTTGCACCGTGCCCGGGCATATCTGCACTAAAGAAAAACATGTTTATATATATATATATATCTTTTTTAATCATATTTCTATGGGTAAATATTTATTTACATTTATGTATTCAGGAAAGGGATTGGACGTTTTTTTGGGTTTGAGTTTTGAACCCCAAACCTACAAAGAATCTTCCACAAATTTGGGAGACCACTAAAGGGTTTGGTGCCTTCAACATATATTGCGGTTTCCAAAACTCATCAAGGATCACAGGACCATTGAGGGGCATAGCTGCTTCATCTCAAAAACCTCCAGAACTTATCAAACTTATCAAAGAGGGTGGATTAGGGGTTCGAACCCAAACCAGCTAGGAAAACATGTCCCAGAAATTTCACCTCCCTCTGAGCTCGTCAAAAATGGTTAGCGTTCTCTGCAATTTTGAAATCCCAACTTAATGGAAGAGGGTTGGAGGTTTGACCCCAAACCTGGAAAAACATCCCACAAGGTTTTAATGAAAATGGGTCCGGTCTGGTTGGATCATATTTTAATTTGTATGACCAACTTCCACAATCCGCCAAAGGTAGATCTTTTTGGGATCCCTGAAACTGGTAGGAATGGGGGAAGTTGGGGAGACTGGTACAGGATCAAACCCAAACATGTATACCTCACTGGGAAGGTGGTCAAAAGTGTGACTGCTTGGGATCAACGTATCAGTACTGTTTGTTCGAAACAATATTCCATATATTTCTTAGGGCCTTCTGGATTCTAGACCTTTAGAGCTGAAATGAAATGATTCTTGATTCAGAAACCCAAGCTTGACTTTATGGATTCACGAACCCACCGCCGTAGCATTTTTTGTTTTGTAGGAAACTCTGGTAGAAACGAAACCGGTGTTTGCTTATCCATGGCTGGCAGCAAAGTTGTCAACGTCAATGTGAAGAAACGTGGTAAGAAAAGTGATAAGAAGAAAAAGGGTGCTAAGCCCAAACCGGTGCCAGTGGCTTTCCGACCACCTGTGCAGCAGCGCTGCCCTTTTAGCATTTCTGCAGTGCTTTGCTCAAAGCATGCGGCTATGTGGCTTGGCAGCCGGAGTTGTTTGGTGGTTTATGAAAACAAGGTCACGACATGTATATTGATTCCTCACCAACAACACCTTTGCGCTTCTCCAGCTTCCCCGCTTTGATTATTGAGTGTCATGACAACATTTCAATACCAGCGCACATCGGAACCAAGAAATAGCAAAAGTGTTTGAAACCAAAAAGGTATCCAAAGTGTTTCAAACCAAAACTTGAAACCAACTGGGTACCAAAGATTTCGAGTTTTTATCTGGAAACCGCTCAGTGCCCTCAGGATGCAGCTCCTCCTCCTGGCTGGCTTGCCATTCACTGTTCTCTCCACCGTGGAGATGGCCATGAAGCAAATGGGGAGTACAAATGTGGAAACTTTTCAGCATGTGAGGGGAGGTGAAACAAAGAGAGAATTTTTATTATAATGTGCATACTCAACGTTTACATAATATATGCGATGCTGCGTGTTCCATCATTCTAAGTTCTAGTCAATCCCTGTCAATCCCTGGAATCTCTTCTCTACCATTTCTTTTCAGGACCTGGACTGCGTGGAGCTATTTGCTGGGGTGAAAACCGTTGCATTCGGATTTCAGTGACTGGTCCCAAAAATGAAAAAATAAAACTCATGCAACCCAAAACATGTTTGAGTCTTTTGATCCTGGCTTCCTTGCAAGAATGCTTCTCAGCCCTTAAGGCGATTGGGATTCAGGGCAGCTACATACGAGATCAAAGACGACCCCCAGCTGCAGAACATGTTGGACCCGCTAGGGTTCATCTTTGCCCTAAGTCTATGTATCCGACTCTTTCGGACAGTCCCTTGGTTTATATAGCAATCATTCAAACTTGTTTTCCACCCGCAATGGCTTCGAAATCCCTTCATCAGTCCTGAGATCTCATCCAAGTCCATCCACACCTGCAAGGTCGGGTTTGGCTGGTTCGCCCCAGTTTGCTCCACATGGGTATGGATCAATAGGTGCTTGGAATTCATTGAGTGTGTGCGTGGTTGGGAAGTGCGACTTAATTTGGTCCGTTGTTTCCCTTCCCAAACTTAGGGGGACCAGCGGCAGATCCCAAAGCAAGCCCCTTGGAAATTATACAATCTCGAAGGCCGTGCGTGAGGCGACCCTAAGTTGCAAGAAATAAAACATGCATGGCTAAATGTCATCGAGAATCATCTCATCAAAATGAAAGAGGATGGCATTCAAAACCATGGCGTTATTGAAACACGATGATTCATTTTTGCATGACAGTTGCAAACCTGTTTGCGCACCTGCAGGCCATCTCAAACAACTGTTAGGTTAGGTCCCACTTTCCGTCATGTCAAGCGCATCAGAACGGAGCAGCACGAGCGGATATGGTGGATATGTGTGCCTACTCCAGGAAGTGGGTGCAGCCGCTTTTGAAGACATGCCTTCTGACCTCAAGGACCGCCATCATGGCCCATCGAATGGTTGGCTAGTAAAAGCTTTCAGGGATTGTCGTGTCTGCAAGGTTTGAAAGTATATAGGTCAAAAATGATTTGTTGAATGGTCTTTAAGGTGGTATCACGGAATCTCGGTATCCTCATCTTTGTCAGGATGAAGCAGTGCCCCCACTGGGCAAACTGCCCACTGCGCAAATATTGGAAGGAAATTTCTACGGGGATTCCGCTGATCAGTTGCTGAGTCTTTGTCTGAAACATGGTAGGGCTTTGAAACATCTTCAAGAGTTGGTTCTACTGTCAAGCTCGTGGTGCCTGAAGTTGTAGCATCTAAGGCAGAAGAACTTTTGGTTTATCAGGGTACTTCTGGAATGTGAACCTTTCCAGTATCGTCG
The DNA here is from genome assembly GCA_000507305.1 of Breviolum minutum Mf 1.05b.01. Taxonomy (NCBI): domain Eukaryota; class Dinophyceae; order Suessiales; family Symbiodiniaceae; genus Breviolum; species Breviolum minutum. The sequence continues at coordinate 24,187 of DF242966.1, read as the reverse complement.
CCCTTCAAAGCAAGAGCTCACCATTGTATGGAAATCTTTCAATGACAAAAGCAAGGCAGGACCTGACTTATGTTTGAATCTACGTCTATGGTAATCCCGTTCACTTTTCCATGTCACCCTCCATTCAGCCACCTGCTCATCCCTCTCATCCTCAGGGTCTGGCAATCAAAGGGCAAGGGCTCCTTTCGGCAGAGCAGGAGATTTGCATGTTGGTTGAGAAGGCTCGGGTTCTTTGGTCTTCTATCCGCAGGCTGGGATACTCTGAGTCAAAAAACCGTACAGGTCCAAAACCTTTTCACTGAAAACCGTACTTGCATGTTCTTGCGTGATCTTGTTTGGTCATGGTTCTTGCATGTTCTTTCCCAGTGGATTAAACCATATTTTAGCTTGACTTCAGTCGCACGTGTCTGCAGTTTGTGGCGAAATTCACCGACCTCATCGCGAGACCCTACTATCCAGACCTTGAAAGATTGCATGAGAAGTCGGTCCAAGGAGCACATATTATTATACGAGTTTACAGCACATATGTTTTAGTTATCTCACTAGTGCCACATATTGACTACATTGCTTGTCACAGGACATGTTAGAGAATGACAAGCCCCTGGATGATGATTCTGATTGCAATGGTGAAGACGGTGAGCCACTTCCTGAACCTAAAGCTATCGCTATGCCCCAAACTGTCATGTTCTCAGAGTTTGAAATAGAGATACTTCCTCATACCATTACAGTAAGAAGGGTTGAAACACGCACCCAAGTGATATCAGAGTATACCGTCCCTGCGGCCAAGGACTCGGATTCATCGGATGGTGAGGATGATGCTGATTCCACAGTTTGGGATAAGGTTTCTTCGCTGCAAAAAGCCAGGATCTACTTGAGAAATTTCAACTTATCAAAGTGTTGATTTTCATCTTTCATCATCTTAGGTTCTCGCCGACAAAGATAACGACGAGTCTGATTCAGAGGTTGAGCATATCGATCCCCCACCCGAACTTGTAATTGAGTCTCAGTGGAGGCTTACTCAGGATGAAGACTCCCAAAAAACCCTTGTCCTTGGCGAAGATGTTCCAGGCCAATCTGAGGAAGCTGAGGCAGAAGCTGAACCTGAGGATCTCGAACCGGCTATCCAGGACAAGGAGGCTGTCCACTGTGAGCTTGCCAGCAAGCATCTTGAAATGAAGGATTCTTGGGCTTAAAGCTAAAGAGTATCCCATGGGACGCGATGGTATTGTTAATGGACAAAACTTGAACCATTGTTGATATTATGGGTTTGTCTTATCCCAGTATCAAATGGTGCTGCAAAATGTTTGTCGTATGTATGGGTTTCATACATTCAACACATGTTTGTTTGCGAAACAATCAGGAACCAGAAGGATATCAGCGCTCTAAATCAGCAATTTGGGAAGACGACCTGGAGCCTGTTGTTGTCAAGGGAGAAGGCCATATATTTTTTCAGTTTGAGTTGGTGCATTCTATCAGTCTTGACCATAGACCCATTAGGTAGACCCTTCTCTCATACTCCAAGTCCCCAGGGAAGAAAAAACGCAGATCCAAAAGTTCTGCAAGCTCCAAGAAGTCATCACGTAAGAAGAAGAGTGCCAAGAAAGAGGCACCCGCCAATGATAAAGGCCGGGTGTCACTTGTATGTCATTGTGGTTTGGGTTTCCCCTCCCTAGCGCCCATACTTCTTTAAAAGAATGAATGAGGTGAAGACTTTGACACGGTCTTGGAAAGCTTCAACCCAGAGTACCATGCGACTATCCGAATGCTCCCAAAGAACTTTCAGCCGACCTCTTCCCGTCATGGTCAGCATTCCTTTACCCAGAGCTTTGACAAAAGTTTGGATCTACACTATGTCAGCAAAACTTTGGCATTTTGACATAAATTGAAATTGATAGATACATCGGATCAATTACATGGCCCTCCCTCCGAACAGCCCAACCAAGGACAGTTCAGGGCAAAGCGCGAGTTGAGATCTTGCTGAGGCAGAAGGCCTTCAAGCCGAAAACGCATGTCGAAGGTCATGCCATCAAGTGCTCCCAGAAACATGGCTATAAAATGCTATAAAGATCTACAAAGGATATTTGCCAAACTGAATTGATTGTTGCATCCGCCAAAATTAGTTTGCCCCTTCCAGTCTTATGAGTTATCACCCCCTTCATATCTCCTGGTAAATCCCTGCACCAAGGATTCCTTTTAATGATGGCGTTTTTGCAGCTGCGGACAAAGTGCTGAAGGTGGTATCTGAATAGGGCCAACAGGCCAACGTTTGGGGTTTTCATACCTGCAGCCATGGCCTGTCTTAGATGCCAAGTTTGTGTACCACGAAAAATGATAGAACACCGACACCAACTCAATGTTTGTAGGGGGCTCGGCAAATGATGGGCATGCACGCTGCAATTGGGTGTGAGCTTCGGGGATTCGACATTATAGGATGAAGGCCACATGCCCAGAGATGGCACCCCTTAAAGTTGAATGGAGTGTATCATAGTTCAAAATTCCATCACCGAATGTGTTTTTGTTTTGGGGAAGCATTTTGTTTTTGGGCTGGCCACACAGTGTTAATCTGAGTTCCGAGCTTCAAGTCAAGTTGGAAAAGCGCGGTGTACAGTGCCTCCTGAGAATAGCGGTTATGAGCTGGTGAATTCCACATATCCAAATAGCCAACCCCTCAAAGCAATTTGCTCTCCATCTACAGCTAAGGAATTGGATGACCGGGCGATGCCTTCTATGCATCTACATGATGTGTGCTTTAGGAATTCCCTTTTGCTTGGAACAACCTTCCAGCAGTGTGATGGAATACCACCCATGCTTCAAGTTCCTTTCATCAAGATACAAGATCTTCAAGGTCACTTGGAATCACAAAAGTCTTAAAATGAGAGATTGTAGTATTTGCAAATTCTGATTCAACTGCATATTGATCATGGCGGTCACTGGCCATCCTTCAAGGTCTTCATTTGGATGGGGGCTTACGGAGGACACAGTGGCTGGGCTATATCAACCTCTAAAAGTTTCCTCGGGGGAGTTTGGGTGCAAATCACTAGCTCAGGCCCAAAGGGAACGTGGCTTTATAGCAACTATGAGGTGCTGCTGAAGAATTTGTTCATGCCATTGTCTGACACCCCGAAATGGGGCGCAGATATGGTAACCAAGTCACCTTACTGCACATATGCAAAAATAGTTCATGTGTTTTTGGTTTCTTTGATGGTTTCTGCAGGTATATTGATCACGCGGGACGATCCCGTGTATGCGGAAGCACGGATCTAAAAGCATCGCAACATTATCCGACTATGTTTGGTCGTACCATTGCGGAAACTGTGGCAATGAACAAGTCCGAGATTGAAGCACATGCTATTTCCTTAAGGCTCCCATAGAACAGTTAGATTGGTTTATGTTGAGGCATGAGCAAGATCTCCTCAAGAATATATGTTGTATCCCACACCCCACACCAACCATCAGGCAAGATCTCCTCAAGAAACCGCGTAAGGAGATGAAGGCCTGGATTCACGGTTCACGGTTTCACGGCTATTCACGGTTTTTAGTTCAGGATTGAATGCATATATATATATATATCATGGAGTCATCATCGCCCAGGATTGTGGATGGTCACACTACGCAAATCTTCGGCCAGTGATTGCATGTGTGCATGGCCAGTGAATGGAGATATTTTACAGGAGGTGGTATAGTCATATCCTGATTAATTCAAGGCTTTACGGTAGAAGACCAAACTAATTTGGAAATTTGCTGAACTCTAGCACAAAAAATGATGCTCCAGCACAACCCGTGAAACGTGAAAAACCCGTGAAAAGGCCGTGAAAGACCGTGAAATTTCATGGAAAAAATATGTCTGATGTTTGTAGATTTTTTTTTGGATTTGTTTGGTTTCCACAACATGTTTTTCCCTTGTGGAAAAACACCTGATGTTTGGGGATGTGTTTTTATTGATGGCCATTCTAGCATTCTAGTTTTGCTGCAGCAACTTCGGCTGCAAGCAGGTTTATTGGGGATCATGGCTAGGAGGATGGTGGGAAAAACTCCTGACCCCGCACGTCACTAAAGCCCTAACCCCCAACGACTCAAGGAGGCTGAAAAGGAGATGGAAAAAAAACGTGCCAAAAAACCAGCTGGGTCAGATGTCGAGTCCAGCAGTAGCAAGGGGTCATCTTCCGGTCTTTTGAGGGGTGAAAGGCCGGGGCGTGACACCACCAAGAAGCGACTTACTTTTGATGAGGATGTTAAAGTTACTCCCATTAAGGCTGAAAATCAGGTTAAGCAGGTGTCTAAGAAGAAAGATGCCAAAGCGGAGAAACCTATGAGCGAAAAGGAAGCTGATAGCATCCTATCCAACTTCAAAGATCCACCCTCAGTTGCTAACAAAGATAGTCAATGGTAATGTCATTTTTTGCCCTGTCAATCATACACCATCTCATTTCCAATCACGCCCAGGAATCGACAGTTGCTGGATCTGCCTCTGAAAGTGATGGTGCCGAAGACTGCCAGGACCTGTTGGCAACGGGGCGTGCGCTTGCAGCTTCTTATCATTGGTGCATTAATAGGGAAGTAAATACATGGTGGATCCTTTGAATATGATATACTCTACCCTTCTAAACTGGCTAATTGTGAATGGCCCTCCCTCGCAGGACAGTGGAAGCTCATCAGGATCGGAGTCTGTCAAGGCTGGGAAGAAGGAGAGGACTGAAAAGAATAAGAAGAAAAGAAAGGCAAAAGCGTTGGAGGAGGAGAAGAAACGCAAGGACGACTTGAAAGCAGAGAAGCAGAAGCAGAACGATGAGGAGCTGAATAAAGCCGAGGACAAGAAGAAGAAAAAGATCTCACAGAAGAAACTTCAAGCACAGAAGAAAGAAGAGTTGAAGAAGGAAGAATTGAAGAAGGAAGAATTGAAGAAGGAAGAATTGAAGAAGGAAGAATTGAAGAAAGCAGAATTGAAGAAAGCAGAGAAGATCGCAGAAGAGAAAAAAAAGGCAGCAGCAGAAGCAGAAAGGAAAAAGGCTGCAATGAAAGAAGAGAAGACAGAAAAAAAGGGCAAAGATCAGAAGAACACTGATGGAAAGAAAAAGGACGCGACGAATGCTGAAGGAGACAAGGGCGCGAAGAAAGCTGAAGGGAAGGGCAGAGATGCGAAGAAGACTGAAGGAAAGATCAACGATGCGAAGAAAGCTGAAGGAGACAAAGGTGCGAAGAAAGACGAAGAAAAGGACAAAGGCGCGAAAAAAGATGCGAAGAAAGACCAAGAAAAGGACAAAGGCGCAAAAAAAGATGCGAAGAAAGACGAAGAAAAGGATTCAGATGCGAAGAAAGATGAAGAAAAGGACAGTGAAGATGAAGACCAGGAAAGCTCTTCGACATCAAGCTCGGACTCTGAAGAAGACGAGGACACTTCCGCTAGTGGTCAAGGGGTTGGGGTGGTGGTACCTTGCTACCCTCGCAGTGATCTTAGAAGGTGGATTGTGAAGGGATCTATTTGGACATACCTGAAGGAGCAAGAGAAAAAGTCAGAAGAAAATGATGAAGAAGGACCAGAAGCCTCAGAATCTGACGATGGTGATGATGATAAGGACTCAGAACCTGAAGATGTACGAGAGACAGAAGGCTCAGATGAAACCAACAGTGAGCAAGGATCAGATGAGGAGGAGAGTGATGAAGGTGAAGAAGAGGAAGAGCCAGAGGAGGAACAAGATAAAGAACAAGATGAAGATGAAGTTGCGACAAGCGATGATGAGAACAGCGAAGACGAAAAGGCAAAGGAAGAAACAAAGGCAAAGGTCAAGAGGAAGCATCATGAAGTGGCAAAGACATCTGAAGGTGGTGACAAGGAAAGCAAGAAGAACAAGACTGACAAGACGACGACGGAAAAGCTGAAGGGCGCAGAAGAAGAGATGAAGGTGAATTCCACTACGCACAGAAAGGAGTGGATGAAATTTCTGCGGCTTAGAAAAAACAAGAAGAAGCAGATAAAGTACAAGATGCCAAGCCAAATGATTGTGGCTTTGCAGTCGGAGGCGGGGTGGAGTCTCATCCTTTATCCTGAACATGGGGTTTCCATTTATCAATTCATACTTGTGTCATTGTTTCCATTTTTCATCTTTCCAGATCTGGTTAGACCTTTGACTCAAGAACCACACAATTAACATGACAAGAAAAAAAACCCTGTGTGCGCCATGCATTCCACCACAGGAGTCCCGTGGAAAGATCTTTGAAGACTATGTGAAGCTGGGAGGTGATGTAACGAAACTTGTATCTCATTTCTCAGCAGAAATGAGTGAGTCACAGTCTAGCACAATCAAGTGGGGATTCCGCCCATTGAAGTGGTTAGAAGATCGTCATGGGGCTTCCAAAGCTGCCAAATTGGTGGAACGAAAGAAATCTTTGGGGCTGTTTCTTGATAGCATGTTCTCATTTCCCATTTTCCCTTTCTGCCTTCTCAAAATCCACAGCTTCCCAAAATAGGCCGACCTGAAATGATCCGAGGCTGATCCAGGATCCGGAATTGCCGGACGACCCGGATGAGAAGTTGTTCTTCACCATGATCAATCTTGACATGTCGAATGTCTCAGAGATCAAAAGACTCACCAAGTTAGAGATGCAAGGTTGCATAGATGAAGAAGGTCTCAAAGAGTTCACCAAGGCTTCCCCCGCATATATCTATATCTGAAAGGTTGCATTGTTTGTTATGAATGACCTTTGTATCAACATACTTTACAACTGATATACAACTGATTTGCTTAGCTTTGAACTGCCAGGGCGGTGGCGTTTTGGACCCTGCAGCCAACCTCAAGATTTCCGACTTCACTGGTGCCGATGGCGCCAAAAAGGTTCTTAATGCGATGGGTGGTATTGCAGCTCCTAAGAAAAAAAAAGAGAAGGATACTGAGAAGACACCTAAGGAGGCAGTTGAAGGGTTTCCCATTGTTTCCAAAAACCCTGGATCACATCTGTTAGGTTCACCAAAGATTTTTCCATCCAGTCTCAAAAACATTACAGGTTGCGCCGGAGTCACCGCTTACCAAAGCACAAGCGCTCTTGAACAGAGTCTTCAAAGAGATGAACGAGTGCCGGAGTCATGTCCTGTTATTTGTAGCTTACATATGATAGTGCTTTAGTTCATGATAGTCTTGATTTCTGTCAATGAGACTTTGCCATTCCAAGAACTCTGCCATGATCCTAAATATCTTAGCTCCTCCTCGCTGTGAAATCTAAGGACCCAAACGTTCAAGTTGAAGCCTCTTAAGATGAGCAGCGACCTGATATCTCAACTCCGAGCAGTTGCCTTGAAATTGGAGGGGTGTACGGATACTCTTCAAAGCCTAATTGGTCAGAAGAAATCAAAGAACAAACACTACGCGGATATCAATCGTGAGGCATTCCTGACTCCTTGCATCTTTATTTTCATATGGTTTACTTGTTCGCATTTCTGTAGATGAATTTCTATTCCAAAATCACGTCACCATAATCAATGATCTTCGGATTTGGGCAGGTGGAGAAATATATGGAGATGGCAAAAGAGCGGCTTGAACTTTCAAAGGCTTTGGTTAAAGCCAGCGAACGTGCAGCCAATCCACCAGCGCCCAAGGCCAAAGCTAAGGCATCTGCGAAGGCAGAGGCTTCACCTCCTGCAATTGCAGCATAGATGGATTTGGTGGATTGCAAAAAGCAATCACTTACAAGATTTTAGACGCCAAGTGGGATTTCCTACTTGTTTTGTCGGCATAGCTCTTTATAGCCTGGGGGGACAGCAAACCAAAGCCACTTGCATCAAAGCACTTGCATTCAACAATTGTGGTGAGTCCATGTTTGAATTCAGGATGTGTTTATTGATTTCTTTGGGGTTGTCAAGTGGTACGGGTTTAGCTGATATGGCCTAATCCTGTGCGAGAAGTACGAACTTCTACCATTTAGATATCACCGCGACGGAAAAAACAAAAGGATCCATGCTGATATATAGAGCAACTAGTGCTCCTAGCTTTTCAAGCACCACATGTTCCTTCCATGCCATGCTTGCAACCACGCAGGTCGACTACTTCAAGAACACCGGCCACATCAAGGAGTAGATCTCGATCCCGGCCTTCTGGTGCCATGCCTGCATGATGATGACAATGTACCTCTGTCAAGGATCGTCTTTGGATGGGTCAGACTATATTAATGATCGATACCATCAAGTTACAAATATTGGCAAGTTCGTCAATATATGTATGGGCATTGATACACCATGCACAGCCTAGGTCCTAGCAGCTCTACTTTGGGGCAATCACGAGGCAGGCAAACCATTTTGGGTTTTCCTCTAATTCTTTTTCAAGTTCGAAAACACGGTACATCAAGTATCAACTTGTGACTGATTCAGAATCCTTAGATCTGTCCCAGTATACAGTTGTTAGAACGGAGACTTTAAATCTTACAGCCATTTATGAAGCTGCAACTCATGGAGGTAAGAAGATTGTCGCCACTGGCAGTGGCACTGCTCAGCGGATCTTTCACAAGATGTGCACAGGGGCCTGGATCGCCAAAAAACAAACACTAGTAAAAACAAACGGGGTCAAGTATAACCCTTGAGCATTTTTTAAATAAAAGAGAAACCTCACGAGTTCCAAGTTGCCATGGGGTATAGTTAAACATGTTTTTTCCCTGGCTAGGCCATTTCTGTAAGAGATGGTGTTTCAGAATCACAGCAGCTACTTGACGATGGCTTTACATGTGAACTGAGTACAGCGATAGCTTCTTTTTCACTGAACCATGAAGAGCGATCTTTCCAAAAGAATCTTGTCCGATTTAACAATGGTTTTAATAAAAAACGTACTGTGCTGTTTTGTTAGGTCCATTCACCCTACTCTCACGCTCCATCACTTCCTCCCGGAGTGTCCACTCCAATCCAAGGTGGTGCAAGGAGCATTGCGTGATTCAGCCTCGGCGGGTGAAACTCTACGACCATCAGAATGGCGTGATTTGGCCGTGGGATGTGTTATCCTACTTGTGGAATTCTGAAAATCATTCACAGTTTTTTTCTTGGGTACATGACCCTTCAACAGAAGCAAGCCAACGGTGTGAGGAATATTGGTCAAAAGTTTCCCATTTGCCATTCTATCAAAAACTGATGGTCGACAAGCCTGAGATTACAATTCCGATTGCTTGGCACGTAGATGGTGTCAAGGTCTACAAGACTCATAAGGCATGGGTCTATAGCTTTTCAAGTGCTTGCAAGAAAGGCCCATCACTTCTTAGCAAATCACTGGTGCTTCTGTTTAGGGACGCTGTCATGGTGAAACCATTTACTCACGATGCATTTGGGGACATTGTGGCCTACATCATGAAGGTTTTGCAAACTGGATTGTTTCCATCGAAAGATTTCTCTGGTAATGATTTTCCAAAAGATTCTATTGAAGCACAACGTAGTGGACAACCATTCGCTGGCGGATGGCGTGGGGCCTTTGCATGTTTTAAGGCTGACCTTGAAGCACGTGTGCTCGTTCACAAACTTGTTCGGAACTGGGCATCTGACAGCATTTGCGAGCATTGCTTGGCATCAAAGTTGCCTCAATTCACGTATGGTAATTTCGGCGAGAGTGCGGCCTATCTTGACTGCATGTTTTCCCATGAACAATTCCTGCTATTGAACCCGGTGGGAAAACAATCTACTTGGACCAACGTTCCCGGATGGGACAAGGACAGGAACTTAGATGAAACCTGGTTCGTATAGTTTGAGGTGGTTTTGTTTTGCTTGTTGTTTTTGCTGAGCCCCCTGGGAACGCATAATGAAAACTTGTTACCCCCTTTGTTGGATATTTCTGATTTGGGGAATCTCTTCCAATCTTCAACAACCCAAGGCTCAGGAAACACATCCTTAACTGTCAACCGGAGAAATTGGTTACAGCCCTTTTTGGAAAATATTGATTATGTTTTTGGTTGGGGAATCACTCATACAAAGCCTTCAACAACGAATGGCTAAGGATATGCTACATGTAGTTCATCAGGGCGTGGCACCGCTCGCTATCGCATCTTTAATTACCCACCACTACACTGAGTCTAATCCAGGTCTTACTCTTGCTGATCTCGATAGATTTCTGAAAACAGAAGCATGGCAACACTACAAAACGTGGTGCCGTGGGAAACGGCAAGTTGTTTGTCCTACGAGCTCTATTTTTTCGGGCCAGCGGTTTGGACGGGAGTCTTGGCAAACACAACCAGAGCTATCATCATGTTACAAAGGGGCCATGGTCAAATACATGATTTTTTGGACAGCTGACTTCCTGCAACAAAAACTCGATGAGAATCCCAATGATGGCACGCGCTTGCGCGCGTACTGTGCTTATAGTTTGGCGCAGTTTCAATTTCTTCAAGAAACACATGGTCCGTGGTTATCTGATGAGATTGCCATGCAAATGCACAATATGGGACGTACATTTTTGTTGTTCTATCAAAAACTGGCTGTGACAACGAAGAATGCGTATCCGGACAAACGGTTTTACAAAGTAGTGCCGAAGTTCCATTCACTGCTGCACTTGTGCCTCTTTGTGGTGAAGACTGGGCGGAACCCGAGGTATGATCATTTGTATATGGAAGAAGATTTCATGAAACATATTAGCAAAATTTGTGCGAGGTGCCACCCATCCACAATGGATACTGTGGCCTTGTTTCGGTACAGAGCGTTGATCGAACTTTCCACTCGACTCTACACTTGGCAAAAACTGGGTTTCCGAGCTTCAAGGGCTGGGCTGTAAATGGATCATGGTTTCAAAACTGCATTGTTTTTTGGTTTTTTGTTTAAATGTTTGGGATAGATACCCATGTGCCGTGATGAACGCAAGATGATTTGAGCATGGAGGGCGGCAGGGCCGCGGCAATATCACTGAAACACTTTTCAGTTGCGATCCAAAACAAATTATCTAAACAAGGGTTGCCATCATAACAAGTTTTCCCAAAGGGTTGCCACCAAAGAAGGGTCCCCAAATCAAGGGTTGCCATCAAAACACGTTTTGCTATAGCCAAGGGTTGCCCTCAAAACCGGTTTCCCAAATCAAGGGTTGTCATTCATAATCAGGGTCCCCCTTATCAAGGGTTGCCATCAAAAAAGGTTTTCACAAATCAAGGGTTGACATCAACACAAATTTTCCATGATCCAAGGTTTCCAACTAATGACGGGTTCCAAAACATAATGGGATTGACCCAATGAAGATTACAAACAGTTTTTGTGGGGCATTTCCATCCCAATGCATCCCCACGATCAAAATTTGAAGATGGAAACACGCTTTCTTAAAAAACATCTGGCCACCAGGGATTCCACCAACAATATTTATACACATATATACAATTTATAAACATTTTAGTCATGTCTTTTCTTTAGTGCGATATATAGGACGAAAATATCTTGTGCCTGCCACGAAATATGGCGCTTTGTTTGGGACTCGAGCATCATAGTCAAAACCATGAATGCATCAGATTGGTCTACCATGCTCAGCATGTCCATCATGTCACCAGTACAATGCGAACTAAAACCATGAATGCTTAACTTGGCAACTTTGGTGTTGCCGGTTGCCAAATGCTTGAATTTCACAACTTTGGGTCCTGCAGGNCAACACCAGTTGGGAACAACTGCTGTGCGACGGAGACAGTGCCCTTTGGCTTAAGATGCTGTGGTTAACGGTGTTGGCCAAGCATGGAAATCCCGACCTTGAAGCCACCATTGAACAACCCCAAGACCCAGAAGAATGGCAACCAGCGCACAAGCCCCGACCAGAGTGTGGATATCCGACCTTTCTCCGATGGCCGGAAACTTTCCAAGCCAAAGAACAAGCCGAACTGCGACAGGTTCGGATGGACCAAGGCAGGATGGGCCATCCTCGTCGGAAACCAACAACACTGTTGTCGTCGTCGCCTGAGATACATGAGCTGGATGGACTACGACTTCAAGGAGTGTCTTCGAGCTGGTCCCCAGATCTTCAACATAGACTGGAGGAGGCAAAAGTAGCCGCTGAGTGGGCTCCTGGCCTGTGCGATGTGCTGATGTTGGCCATCAATCGCAAGGCATCTCAGCATCGATGGCGAACCAAACCTGGAGCACAACGACGTGGTGCCCTTCCTCCCATGGCCAGAGGCCCTGCAAGGGCTGCAATGCTTGGAGCAGGAGGACTTCGTTCAGAGGAGAAGGCTACTACAGCGATGTGGGCAGCACACTATCATGCTGGCCACGTTCCCTTCAGAAGAGATTGTGCTGTCTGCTTGGAGGCCGCAGGCCGTGACCGCCCAAGAAAAGCAGTGGCGAGCCCATCGGCCTACACATGGTCGTTGGACTTGATGGGTCCGTTTGTGGAGAGCCATGATCAGGAGATCCCCTTTGCCCGGTATGGACTGGTGTCGGTGGTGACGATTCCTACGTTTGAAGACCTGCCGGTGGTGAAAGGCTTGCAGGAGCTGGGAGCAAAGAAGCCGAGCGAGAGGAATCGACCTTTGCCGCGATGGGAAGAAGCCGCAGAGGACACCGCTGCAAACCCAGGAGAATGGGAACAGGGAGACCGGGATGATGATCTACGAGCGGAGGAATTGACCCAGGCTGAGATCACCAAAGTCCAACGGTTGGCTCAGGAATGGAAGAGCTTTATCAAGGAGGCCAAGGACGTGGGGGAGATGAGGACTCTTACTTTCGTCCAGCCGGTGAAGAGCCGGTCAGCAAAAGATGTGCTACAAGGCATCAGTCGTGTCTTTGCGAGGATTCAAGCCCTTCAGATCCCTATCTTGAGGACGCACATGGACAGGGAGAAGGCCTTCGTTTCCAAAGAGGTCACTGGATGGATGGCCCAAAAAGGCCTGTACTGTACGTACACGGCCGGGGATGAACCGTGCGGCAACGCACGTGCTGAGCGTGAAATTGGTGTACTACGTGGACGATGCCGAGCTTTGATGAGATCTACAAACCTGGATCCTAGTCTATGGGCACTGGCTTTTCGACATGCTGGTGAAGAGAGGCTCCGGACCCAACTTTGGCAGTTAGGTGTCGTGACCCCCGTCTTATTGCCTTTCGGGGCAAAGGCGATGGTGAAAAAGAAAGTGTGGTTTCAACGGGCAGATCCGTGGAAGTGGCCGATGACCCCAGTGACTATCCTCGGACCAGCCGGGGACATGAGCATGACGAGTGGAGGGTACTACTGCCGTGATGAGAGTGGTCGCTTCTTTCGCTCTACGGTCGTGGTGGTTCCGAGACGGCAGGCTACAACCGCACAAGCTTTGGATGAGGAGCTTCAACAGCTACAACAGGAACATCATCCTGCAGCAGAAGGGAGCTTAGCAGAAGAGGATGTGCAGCCGGACCCAATTGCCCCACGACCGGACGCGGCACTTTGGGGAGCTGAGGACATCTTCGAGGCATATAGACTTCATGGTGAGCTTCCAATGCCGAGGCGTGGCACGAAGCAATCAGTGCCTGAGTTGGAGCAGGTCTCGCAATCAGCGCATGCGTTGGAGCAGGTCTCGCAATCAGTGCATGAGTTGGAGCAGGTCTCGCAATCAGTGCATGAGTTGCAGCAGAGCTCGCAATCAGTGCAAGCGGTTGAACCCGGCACGATGGTCTTGGAAGAACGCCACGAGCAAGATGTGTTGGTGGTGATGGATCCCCCTACACGCAGAGTGACAGGCAAATCCACCCCAGGACAACTACTGACACCTTCGTCGGATGGACCTTCCCTACGCGAGCTGCGGAAAGGGGGGGAGTGGGACCTGGAGGCCTATGCTATGGACTCGGATGGTGACAAGTTTGAGTTGTGGCAACATCAGAGAGTCAAGCACATGATCCAGGATGAGATGGCGGAGATGATGGAAGGCAAATCAACCGATGAAAGAGCCAAAGCGTTGATTAGAGAGTCAAGAGCTATGGAGAAAGTCATGGACACAAAGGCGAAGATGAGAGCGTTGGCAACCCCGGAGGTACTTCAAACCAGAACAGTACCTTTGGAAGAAGTGAAGAGACATCTTGAAGAGTGGAGGCCAGCGTTTGAGAAGGAGTACAACACGTTGACAGCAGGACCGGTAGAAGTCTTGAGCAGGGAACAAAGTGAAGAGCTAAGAAGGAGTGGGGCTGAAGTTGAAATACTCCCCATGAAAGCCGTCACGGTGAGAAAACCGGACAAGTACAAGGCTCGCTTCGTGGTGTGCGGCAACATGGCAACGGAGACGGCGGATGAGGAAACGAACAGCGTTGGTGGGGTTTGCACCATAGCCGTGAGATCGTTGGTGCACAAGGCAGTGTTGGAAGGATGGAAACTGGGCACCATTGATGTGGCTGCTGCTTTCTTGCAAGCCCCTAGACGGGGGGAGAAGGTGGCATTGGTGGAGCCTCCCAGCATCTTGAGGCAGTTTGGTTTGACATCCCCGGGGGAGCATTGGAAGGTCCGATGCGCACTCTATGGATATGCGGAGTCACCGGCTGATTGGAGTGCCTTCAGGGACCGGTCGCTGGCATCTATGTCCTGGGAAGTCGAAAATGAGATCCTGAAGGTGCTGCCAACGGAAGAACCGCATCTCTGGCAAGTGATCCAACAACCCAAAACTGGAGCTGGAGACCAACGTAAGGTGAGAGGATACTTGGCGGTCTACGTCGATGACCTGCTGATTGGAGGTGACATCGGCATGCTGGGATCCTTCTTTGCCGAGCTGAAGAGGATGTGGCGATGTTCGGAGGAAGAAATGGTGGGTAGTGAAAAATGGACCAGGTTTTGCGGCTACGAACTTCGTGAAGATGGCGAAGGAGGAGTGCTTCTATCGCAGGCCAACTACGTGCGAGACTTGGTGAACCGAAGAGGAATTGAAGAAGGTGAAGAAGTCCCCATCGGCAAACTGCAAGACGATGAAGATGAAGAACCTTGCAACCAGAGTTTGAAGGATTGCCAAACTCTGATTGGAGAAGTCCAGTGGATTGCTGGACGGACCAGACCCGACATCAGCTATTCTATTGGAGTGCTATCCCGTCTCATGCACCGCAGGCCACGTTATGTGAAGGCTATGATGATGGGGCTGCTGAAATATCTCCGGACTACAGTGGAGAGGTGTTTGCACTACCGGAAACCTGCAGCAGATCAAGATTGCTCTACCTTGGTGGTGGCCACCGATGCTTCGTTTGGACCGGAGCATGAACAGTTTCGATCGGTGTCTGGAGTGGTGATATCCCATGCCGGCCATGTGATCCACTGGCTGTCAGGACGCCAACCCTTCATCACTCAAAGTACTTGCGAAGCAGAGCTCATGGCATTCTCGGAGGGATATCAAGCCGGCGAGAGCACAGCTGCGTTGATGTCCGTGATGGACCTGGAACTTTGGCGGGAGTTGGTTGGAGACAACCGGGCGGCTTTGGCCCAGGTGACCGGGGACACCGGTCCGTGGAGGACCAGGCACCTCCGTATCCGCGCGGCCAAAGTCCGGGAGGCCATTCGGTCGGAAACCAGTCCATGGTCAGCGAAGCATCAGGATGGGACGTTGTTGGTGGCGGATGGATGCACCAAGAGTCTTCAAGGACAGGCTTTCCGGGCATTCATTGAGCGACTATCGATGACGGACTTCAAGGAGAAGAAGATCGATGGTGGTGGCGCATCAGGTGTGAGAAGATTGGAGGCCGAGCTATGCCCTGGACAAGAACTACTGCATGATGGAAGCGTGGCGTTGCTTGGAGGCGGTCTTGCACTACTTTGCGGCAGCCAGCGAAAGCATCTTGGTTTGCTTTTGATGCTATGTGGAGGATTGTTGCAAGGGTGGAAGTATCAAGACCGGAAAACGAGTGACAACGACCGCACAAGAGACCATAGAAAAAGTAAGGAGGAAAGGTCCAGTAGTGTAACCAGCGGAAGCGGCGCCGCAATATCCAATGAAGAGTGGGTCACCGGCAAACCACAAGTGAAAGTAGGAAAATTGGAGAGAAGAGGAAAAGAAGAAATGATCAAGACCCAAGAAAAGACCAGTGAAAGTAAAAGGGACCCCAGTGGTAAGGGCACCACTCACCCCCAAAGGGAAAACCCGTTAGGAATGGGTACTCCTAGGAACTCACCACAGAGTGATTGCAAGGAGGAACGAGTAGCTTTAGGGGTAGAAGGACGGAAGCCCGGCATTCGTGCCATTAGGATGAACAGGTGGGGCGACGGGCGCAGCGATGGCAATGGAGTTGAGCGCGATGGTGCAGCGGCTTCTACTGGTGGGGCGGCAGCGGCTTCTACTGGTGGGGCGGCAGCGGCTTCTACTGGTGGGGCGGCAGCGTCTTCTACTGGTGGGGCGGCAGCGTCTTCTACTGGTGGGGCGGCAGCGTCTTCTACAAGTGAGGCAACGGCGACTTCCAGGAGTGCATTAGTCCGTGGAAGGGCAGGCATGGTGCAAATGGATGCTACTGTCGATCGAACAGTTCTGAGTTCGACAGTGGATGGAAGAATGGCCAGGCTGGAGGTGTCTCAAGGACATCAAGATCGAGGCTATGGTCATGAGACACGTGGAATGGAAGCTTCAGGAGGAGCTACATACTTCGTGGACTTGGATGTGAAGGTCACGGTACATGAGAAGATCGACGCAGAGGCCAAGCAGACTCCAAAACCACCGAAGAAAGCAACGGTGGAAAAGGAGGGAAGAACATATGGAGAGCGGCCGGAGGTAGAACCCAGCCATGGGATCCCACCTTTGCAGCCGTGGAAGACTCCAAAGTATCAGACACCACCCAACAGAGCGTCAGATGCTTGGGACATGAGCTATGTCAGAGAAGGATGGCTTGTCCGTGAACATGGCAAGCAACGCAAAAGGTTGTTCCATCCAGTGCATGGATCGACACCTGTGGGCCCTACGGAACTCGAAGAGCGGAGATGCACAGTTCGCTTTATGGATTCCGGGCTGCGGGATGAAAGGATGGATGACTGGCGAGGGGTCAGTCGAACCAACGACAATGAGAAGTGGCGTGGCTACACGTTCATCCAGGTGAAGGCTGGACAGCATCACTTTGGACGGAAGGTTGGTCCGATGATGGATCATGGAACCGATCTACATGAAGACAGCGATGGTAGCTATGAGAAGATTTCTGAGTGAAAGGCCTTGAGCAGCAAGCTGTGCCTATGGGAGGACACTCGCCACTACTTGAGTGTTATAGCTTTCACAGCTTGGATCCTTGACCCAACAGAGGTCAGGGCAGTGTTTGTGCATAGCACAAAGGGGGAGTGTTTGAGTGACACGACCCAAATCAAGAAGTNGAAGTTTACCAACTGGATTGGCATGGACATATGCCGCAGGCCTTTTCAAAGACCAAAAAGTTGTCGTGCTGGTTTGCACCAAAAGAAGAATTGATTGCAACCTTTCCATCTTTCACGACTGAAAATTGCCGCTTCAAATTTCGTCAAATTGGCCTGATCAAAGGAGAAACACCGACCGTTGGGATTCATGTAGGCACCAAAACGAGGCCTCGGCGCCACGAGAACGACGGAAAAACCGGAATCCCGCCGTGGGAAGCGACAAGCGTTTTCGATCAAATTTTTGGGTTGGTCGATATAGAACGGTTGTTTTCATATAATAAACGTCAGAACACATCATTTTTTTGGGTTAAGAGTAGCTTTTTTGGAAGCAAACCAAAAAAACATATCATGTGTTTAGACATTCACAATGCTGGAAACTCAGAAACAGAAGCGATCCAGCCAGCCCGGCCGAAGCAGCGATTGGATTCGGCTCCCAAATTAGTTGGACGAATCTGGGATGAAATCAGTCAGATACAGTAGATTTTTCATGTTTTTTTCACGGATTCCTCCAAATTTCATGAGTAAAATTGAACAAAACATGGCAGTCAGTTGAAGTTAAAGGCCGTCAAACACTGGAGAAAAACAATAGAAATCTGAGTTTAGATCCAGTTCCCGGTTCTTAAGCAGCCGGAGCACACCAATTTTTACAAGGTGGCCAACCCAAAATCAACTCAGCCGTCGATTTCTTTCAACCAAAAGGTTGGGTTCCCCTGGCCACATGAAGGGCGTCATCTGCAAGAAGACTCCACCACAAATAGCTGCCTTCGTAGTTGGGCCCATTGGGTCTCAGGCTTTTCTGCTGTGTTTGTCATGATGGCACACCGACAAGAGCTGGAACCTGAGATCAGAAAATCCAATCCGTTGATCTCTTCATTGATTTTTTGAGAAACATAGTATCTCTGAATCTCTTCCCAACCAATCAAATCTTGTCTTTTTGTTAAGGATGCTCTCTTAAGAACATAATCCTGGTGGTCACTGGGTGTATTCTCATCCCAAAATAGAAAGTTTAATAGTGAACATATCTAGCTTGAGACTCACCCACAAAAAAAGACTAGTTAAACTCACCAAAACTAACAACTCACACCTGAAATAATGGACGTTTTCCGCTTAAAAGATCCTTTCGCTCTCCTTGTGGCTTGCTATGTTTACGAGTATAATGACACTTGCATCTTTTCAGGCGCTAGCGTTGATTGTTCGTTTCAGATATTCTAATCGCACCTCCCCAAGGTGATTATCGATAATGACCCGCTCTTCCAGAAGGTCAGGCAAACTGCTAGTCATTTGTGTTTCTATACAAGTAGTTGATTGCCCTCGTGACTGGGGGTAGATCACACCCAACAACAAAAAAAAACAAGCAGGTGGAGTGCAAAAGGAGCGAGCCATCTCACCCGTTCACTACCTAGTTCACCCCAGCAGCCAGTGGGAAGGAGGAAGGGATTTTGAATTCACCTCCATAACTGGACCTCTAAACGTGGTTTTCAAATATATCTGAAAAAAAAAGGTCCCGGAAAAAAATCCAAGACTACAACTAGTTGGTGGTTTCAACCCACTTGAAAAATATGAGTCAAACTGGAAATCTTCCCCAAATAGGGCTGAACATAAAAATATTGAAACCACCACCTAGAAGATTACAACAAAAAACTAAATCCAACATAGTTGAAAACGACATCGTAAGTTAGAAACTCTTCAGTCACTCAAAAGTACCTGAGATCTAATATTTTGTCTCTCATCTTGAAGGCTAATCAAGCTGTGCTCCAAGCTTCCAACCAAACAAAATCTCCTGAATCTTTGGTGATTCTTCCCCCCCCCCCAAAAAAAAAACATCATCTTTCCGGTTTTTCAAAAAAAACATGGTACAACCCGCACAAACGAGTCCTTGTCGTTGTTTTCAAATGGGTGATGCACCAGGAACTCTCAAGGACATGGGAACCCCCTTGTTAAGGTAAGCTTCTTCCAACACCAAAACCCATATCTTTACGGATTCTGATGGGTAACCCTTTGGTAAACTAACATGGCAATGTGGAAAATCCACCATTTTCAATAGGAAATACATCTTCAAAGGCCATGTTAGGACCTACCGGAGTGTCAGGGTTTAGGGTTGAGGAATCCCATGCTCCGCGCCTCGCTGTCGCCACCGCTGCTGGTCCGCCGCTCGGTCGCAGGCGTGACAGCAGTAGCGCCCAGCATTAAAGCCATGCCCTGTCAGAGTTCAGAAGGAAAAACTGTTGGTGGTTGTTGGTGGTTGTTGGTGGTTGTTGGTGGTTGTTGGTGGTTGTTGGTGGTTGTTGGTGGTTGNAGGTCTAAAACGATAATCAACTCTTTTTACCCATTAAGTGGCCAATCTATCACTCAGTGTATATTGGCATTATCTTGGTCAGAAAGAGCCACCAAAATCAAGTGCAATAGTGCAATTTACCCAAAATCAAGTGAGATTCTTTGGTTCTTACCCACAAGAAAATATTGTTCATATATTTGTCTAAAACTTCTCTGGAAGAGAGTGCAAAATAAACAACTAAGACAATACACAAAACTACAACCAAAGTATTCATACACTCACTGCCATGCTTTGATTGCGATAAAAAAGGTACCAAATCTGCCCCCAAATCAAATGCAATTATCCCCAAATCAAATGCTATTCTTTCACTGTGGGCCTTGGAATCCCTGTTTGAAGTCCCATATACTTCCCCCAGAGTCGCCAGTTTCCAAGCTAATTTTGCGACATTCGTCTTTTTTGCTTGTTTTTGTATCTTCATTGTTTCTATTTTTTTTGCCCCAACAAAAAACGTCCGAAACTCAACATGCCTTTTGGACCCACTTTTCCCGTGGGTCAAAAATTTTCCCCCGAAACTACCGTTGGAAAAACCACCCCCCACCGCGGAGCTGGAATCGCAGTCAATGGAGGTGCTGGGACCTGACGGCCAACCGGAGGGGGAATATCCGGTACTTGGAGGATCATCCCATTTAGTAAGTAGTTAGCAACCATGGTTAGTAAGTCCCTAACTGGGGTTGTTCCCCTTACAAATAGCCTTTTGATGGCTTATAAATGGAGGTTACTAAGTACTTACTAACTGGGATGATCCTCCAAGTAGGGAAAATATGGGCAAATCAAACACAGCCTCTATAAATCATATTTACCTACATGGGATGGTTGATTTTCGTGGCTAAATGTGTACGGCAAATATTCTATATATTGGATCCTATGATATATTGAATGACAATTTTCGGAGGAAACTCATATAAAACTATTCGTAATATGGATGTTTCCGAAAATAATGGCACCCCCAAATCATCCATTTTAATAGGGATTTCCATTATAAACCATCCATTTTGGGGTACCCCTATGTTTGGAAACACCCGTCATCAGCTGGGAAAAGGTTTGACAATGTCTGGGTGAATGGTCTGCTCCACTCAACTAGTGGGTTGCATCTGCGTTCCGTTGTGTGGATATGCTGAAGAGTCAACTAGCACACACTCATGTAAACCCCATAGGATCCATGCAGCTCGTATATTTGCCTACATGAATGGTTAATTGCTGATCTTTCTGATAAATGTAGGTAAATATACCATACATGGATCCTATGGGAACTAACATTGCCAATGAAACATCTAGAATTTTGATGGTATTTGCCAGGAAAGATGGAGATTGTCCATGGCCATGTGGGTTTACCTTAGGGTATGCTTTTCCTTCACGCTCATCAGTTCTCCAACCATCCGAAATGTTGGGTTCATACCGTTAAATAAGGATTCCTGGATCCCTAACTACCGGGCAAAGGACTCTAACTTCAAAACCAAATCTTGTTAAGGCAATTTTTCGTACTTAAACTTGAAGACACCACTTTTGCACAAAAAATCTATAGAGAAATGACAAACCGTGTGTATGTTGCTTTCTTGTAAAAACCCACTAAACCAACCAAACACCACCAACCATTATCACTATCACGCAAGCTCAACTTCCTCTCCATCATGCTCCCCCAACTGAGCTCATCAGACCCATAATGCCCAATAAAAAGCTGGTTCGATTGGAGGTGATGGCCTCCGACGCGGATAGGGTTTTCGGTTTTCGAGGATGGGCTAAGTAGCTTTTTTCGGATGGGGAGGATGTTTTTCGATACCATTTTTTTTTGTTGGAAGTTGTATAAAAGGAAGGAAAGGGCTGGTACTTTTGGGAAAAAACAATGGATGGGATGCACACCTGACAGCTTGTAATGATTAAGTTGTGATTTGACTGAAATTTTGACATGAAAATTGGCACTTTGATAATAATAAACATTTTAGATTTTAGATGGTCCCACTTTTACACTCACCAACTCTCACCTTTTTGATGGGAGCGATTCTGCGCAGAATCCACCTCCTTGTCAACTATAGAGGTCATTTATATGACGCCAACCCAAACAATGCACTATTAAGTGGAAATACCTCGAATTCACCAAAAAACACCAAGTCTTGCTGGCACCTCACATCTTCTATGGCGGTTGAGTCACAATTTGAAAAATCTTTGTTAACATGGGAGTCTTCCCCAAAGAGAGGTGAACATAAAACATGTTTGCAAGCACCACTTACACAACAACACATGTAGGCAAACATGAACAGCATCGTAATGATCTTGATCATCACCTTACACCTGTTTCTTCTTCCCAATTTGAACAGATTTTACGAACATCTACCTTCTTCATGCCTTCCCCACCATCGACGTTTTGCCCGGATTTTTGCGGCACGGTGCCTGTGAGCTTCCGGTTCCGGAACAGGCGCCTGCCTGAGAAAACTCATGAGATGTGAACATCGGAAACCCCATAGATACTGTTGATGGTTAAGAAATCCGGTAAACTCACCAGTTGAGCTTGGTAGGGTTTTCCCATTATGCACAAGGTTTTATACGTCCCAGGTGGTTGTGTGGGATTTCTGAACCATCACCAGTATGAAATCGATTTGATGTGCATTTTTGAATGTGAGACTTTCCAATTTTTCGGGGTTGGTAAAAATGCAATATATGAGATGGAGGCCAATTCATTTCCCACCATGAAACGGAGAGCGCACATTCCGACTGGCCTCTTTCCTTTTTGTCCTTATGAAACGTTTAAAGGAAAACCACCAACAAAAAAGGCCGACCAAAATGTTCGGGTTCGCCTCTTTGTCAATGTAGTTCCACTCAGGATTTGTACCTTATCTCTGACAAACAGAGACCCTCGAGATCTTCTGGAAATTCATCCGCTTTTCGAAATATGTCAAAATATATGATTTGCAAGAAACTATATGAGGGTTGTTCTAAATTCTTTCATCTGGAAAACGTCATCTTCGCCAAAAAAACATTTACTTTCGCCGAACTTTCGCGAACTCCATGTTTTTCTTTCGCGGTACATGTTGGCCAAGATTTTTAAGAAAAACATGGATGTGTGATATCCTCAAATTGTTCCAGGCGTCTGATCCCTCGTCACACTTCATTCTGCGGCAGCTGCACTTAAACATTTACGTTCTGCTTTAAGATGTTGGTCCTTGCTCACCTTCATCGGTCAGTTCTGACACAACAAG
>DF242965.1:0-47362 GCA_000507305.1 Breviolum minutum Mf 1.05b.01 | reverse complement strand
TAATACCGGTACTCATCCATTTTTATGACAAGCCAGCATAATACCGGTACTCATCTTTTTTATTGACAAGCCAGCATCATACCGGTACTCATCCATTTTACATAGGTATGTATATACACATATATACACATATTTATGTACATATATATACTTCCCGGAAGGAATGTTTATGTATTTTTGCGTGACCTATAAACTGCCAGCCAAAAAAATCTCCAGAATTCACACTGGTGATGTTTAGTTGGGATCCTCACTGCCAGCGACAAAAAAAATCACTTAGATCATGGGAAGTTGAAGTACCTTTGTGAGAACTCACATGTCTTTGTTTGGTTGGGAAGATGAGTTTCCGACTTTCCATAGGTGGTATACCTCCCTGGATTCAGAACCCTCCAAAAAAGTGATATTATTCAGAATCCATATATGCCCACCGACACCGAGAAATCCCCAAAGAAAAAAACAACATGGGTTTTCCTATAAATGGGCAGGGAAAAAAAAACCTCCATTTACGTTGTAAATGGGGAAACTGGGTAACTGTAACCCTACTGGTAGGACTTACCCCCCCCAAAGTTTAACATGGAACCTGAAAATCAGTCACTGGAAAAGGAGATTCCTATTGGAAACCATCATTTTCAGGTTCCATGTTAAACTTGGGGGGTGTATAACTCTATTTATCACTGATTGATTTTGTTGGTCCTTTGAAAGGTGGAGAGAAGAGGAGCTCCATGACAAAGGTAAATATCGATTGATATCTGGATGTCTCTGTTAAAAATCTCATTTTTCAGGCGGAATTTCACACACATTTGACAAATGACAACCACTTGTTCATCAAGGAATCCAAGAAACGTCTTATTGAAATAATTATTGTTTTTGCTTGCGATGTTTGGATGTACCATATCCTTTCACCGAAGCGTTGGGGGAGTGAATCGAAGTAAATTTGAACCAATCAGGCAGCAAGGATTCATACACAGGAGGCTTCTTGATGAGAAGTTCAGGTGTGAAGAGCCTCAATGGTATGACATTCGTATTGCTTTCCAACGGTTCCTCAATTTTGGCATTTTTGCCATGAAAAACCTAAGTGGGGTTAACTGGTTAACTGGTCAACTGGGTATCGTGGGGCCAACTGGTGCCGAAACAAAAAAAATGTGTCTTGGTGAATTCATACCCTCCAGGGTTCACGAACCATACCATCCATGGTCATGGTATATTTACCTGCATATACCATAAAAATCAACCATTCATGGACCAGTAAAGATGCAAACGTCCCATGGATGGTATGGGTGAAACTGGTTATCCCCAACGGCAACTAGCAGCAATCTTTTGAGTTGAAGATGTTCCACATAAATTTCCCGTTGCTAGGGGTAAACCATATTGACCGCCGATAGACCGATAGACTTTGGCTCAAACCACGCGGTAAACTATCAGAGTTTACCACCCTTGATCTGGACCCAATGTGTCCAAATGTCGGACTTCACTTGGCCCCTGTGCCTCCTGTCAAGCCATTACTTGACCTGGACCATAAAAACGAGGTTGAGGTTGCTTGGCGTTTAAAGAAAGGAAATGCTAGGGTGAATGTGACGGGATATCCAGGAAGTAGCAGTTTGCCACTTTGTTTGGATTTGATTTTGTTGTGTGGCATGTTGATTCATAGTTTTGTTTTCTACTGCGTAGATTCTATCATATTAGTGTTATTGTCGATAACTTGATTGGATAATGCAATTAATGCTTATCATATTGTGATGACTCACCACCAATGCTCTTGTATAAAACATATATTTTCATATGGATCTTTTTTTATGTGAAAACGAACTATGTGAAGTTGAAAAACATCAATTTCCACCCGGAGAGGGATCCGGGAAGTCAGAAAGTTCATCACCTTCAGATAGGGCCATTGGGAAAATGCTCGGGGTATTTGGGATGGTACCCTTAATAATGCACCCGATATACACCTTATATAGTGGGAGTTTATTGGGTATATCCCCGTTAAAAAATGAGATAAGATCCTCGAGGTCTTTCCTGGGAGGTACTTCAGGGTTCAGAAGATAAGCACTTCATGACCAATGTACCCTGTGGGGGTGAAATAACCCCAGTTACCGATTTATAAGGCAATTTGGCTATTTACAGGGGTTATAACTCCATTTCTGACTAGTATACTACTTTGTAGGCATATGTAGTCAACGGTATGGGTTTTGGATGTGAAAGAAGTACATCTGATGTGAAAGCATCAGGATATGTACAGATCCAGCAACCCTTCTGAAGGTGGGCGAGGTTCTCTAGAGACTGTACCCCCCTTCAATTTTTGAAGTGGATTAATTCCACCTGCGCGGTTTTATGCTTGATAGAGTCGGCTGGTGGTTTAAGAACCAACAGGTTTGACCCCTTTCAAAGGTGGGTTGAAGGGGGATGTGCGTTAAGGGCAGCAATTTGTTCAGCACTTGCGACATTCATCTTCAATGGATCTAGATCTACACCTTTTTTTGGGTGTGACCGTGACCCACTTCACTAACAGTGCAATAAACAACTGGCGGATACGTTCATATTATCAAGGGGCCCTTGAAAACTTATCCCACTTTTCACACATACCACATGGCATATATGTGTGTATTTAGATATCTATTTACAGAATTCAATTACATATCCATCAACAATTACGTGGATTATCGTTTAACTTTTACATAGAATCTAATACCCCTAAGAATCATTGGATCCCAAAACTGTTGGTGACTGGAGATGCAAAAACCAGAGTCACACCCATATTTTTTGGAGGGTCCTAGCTGATTCTTAGGGAGGAACAATTTCCCCTTCCTGAAACTAAATGGATGGTTGGAATACTAGTTTCCCTTTGGGGCCCGCCTATTTTTTTCAGCTGCGTTTGCTGTTAGTTTCAGGGGGTTAAACATCAATTTTTAATTTCCCAAACATCTTTTCCAACATGTTTAGTTTAACCCGAGTTCCAACTAAGGTTGAGTTGGTGCCAGATGACTTGAGGTCCAGTTGTGGATTGGGAAAAATTATTCGTCGAATTTTCGTCCAAAGACTTGGAGGATTTTTTTTCGATCTGGATTGAAGATGAATTCCTACACCCTGGAAGATTAACATGGAACATTCAAATCACCCATTTCTAAAGGAAAATGATCTTCCCAACCTCTATATTATGTTCCATGTTAATCTTCCAGGGTGTATTGAAAATAGGGATATTCCGATATTCCAGCCAGCTATGTTAGTTTACCAGAAAGGACCCCCATAACTTGCTTTCATATTTTAGAGGGTTTTTTTTCCCCATGTTCCCTTGAAAATTCAACCCATGGATTTTTGTCGGGTTCAGAATTCGAAACATTTTTTTTTTTAGCCCAGAAAGGTGAACCAAAAAAAAGGTGGGAGAAACGACATGGTATCCTCAACATGGTATCCTGATGCCTATTGTGGGCCTCAAAAACCCAAATTAAAATCCCAATTTGAAATACTGAAAATGATATCATATCCGACATATCCCACCACACCACCAGCCGGCACTCTTGAAGATGATTTGATGATTTATCTATCTTTCCTTTCATAAATGGGTGAGGTTATTTCATCCAAACATGAGTTGAGTGGAGTTATTTCACCCACCTTGTGGGACTCCCCAAAACTTGCCACAACAAATTCCAGCTTGCCACCTTACCCTGCATACTTGGACCCCCCAAGGGGTGCCAAATGGATGGTAAAGGGTGCCACTAAGCAACCCCTTAGGGTTCAAACACCACCCCTTGGAGGGTGCTGGTAAGTAGTCTCCACTGTCCTTTCAGCTTGTATAGTTTCCATTTTATAGAAACAGAGATAGATTCCGGAGGATGCGAACCAACCCTTACTGAAATAGTTTTTCAAGTCGTGATGCAAAACAAAAAACCGACCTTTTTGAATTTCCAAAAGGCCAAAAAGGTACACATGTTTTTTTTGATGGATGAACATCTTGGCTCCAAATTGACTGATTCTATGGATGCAAGTACCTCCTGAGAAGATACACTTTACCCCTCCCAAATTGTACCCGAAGTGCAGCTCCTAGCAGCGAAAAAACTTGGATCCGTAGGGTGATTGTAGACACAAAATACCATCCCAAAATTTAACTTGAAACCTGAAAATGATGGTTTCCAAAAGGAACCTCCTTTTCCAGGGACTTCTTTTCAGGTTCCATGTTAAATTTCAGGGGTGTAGATTCTGGAGGCCACCAGAAGTTGGATCCTTCAACGATGCCTTTCGCCGTTCCTTCGATTCCTGGATGGATGCTTCGCTGACGTTTGTTTCCTCCCCCCCTGCTCCCCGCGCGGGAGTCCGGGAGAGACACAGAAAACAACAAGAAATATAGGGGATGTGCTTATATTTTTTTGGAAGGTTGCGAAGAATCATCTACTATATAGTTAGGTGGTTTCAAAGATGTTTTTGTTTTAGTGTTCATCCCACTTT
Source organism: Breviolum minutum Mf 1.05b.01 (assembly GCA_000507305.1). Taxonomy (NCBI): domain Eukaryota; class Dinophyceae; order Suessiales; family Symbiodiniaceae; genus Breviolum; species Breviolum minutum. The sequence continues at coordinate 42,928 of DF242965.1, read as the reverse complement.
GACTGGCGCATAGATTTTCAAGCGGGTCGGAAAACCCACCCAGCGAGAGAACCTCCAGGTTTTGGTAGGAGTTTTGAAAGATGACTTTGATATTGAACAACCTGTCAACATGTGAACGCTGTTTCACTAACACCAATATGTGCAGGGCTTATGATTGGTTTCTGGCATCCCCAATTGCCTGACGTTCATGCGTAAATTACGGCACCAACACATGCAGTTGCTCCATCCGTTGCCGTTTCTGGCTTGGACTCACCCCAAATTGACTGTGCAAAAAATCCATCAATTTTCCCCAACAACCTTAATATCAACGGTTGGAGATGTTCCGTTTTTCATCTGATGAAATTTGCTGATTTTTGCCTCGTTAAAAAAAAATCTAAATCATATGTATATGCCTGGGATCTACCCTGAGGATGCTAGCTAATGGAAAGTGAAGGCTTGAGGTAAAGGATCCCCTAATTCGAAAAATGCAACAAATCCTTGGTCCTTGGGGTGACGATTTTTTATGCATGGGTGAAAAGTGAACCCAAGATATGCACTTCACAGCACTTCAATTTTTTGAACTCCCAGCTTTTAAACGCCCCTCGAATTTCCAGTACCGAGGAATACAATGCCAAGGACCCGCAGGCGAAACCAAATCGTTTTGCACATGAAGCCTCCGCAAAAGTGGTAAAGAACTTTGTGAAGGATGTGCATTGCAACTTGACTTGGAGTTTTTTTCGTGAATTTGTTCGGGGGTTTTTGCTCCCGAAAATGGTTTCCACTGAAACAGGAGAATAGAGTAAGGCCTTATTCATCCTTATTCACTGGGGTTATGAACCATCATTGTCCCATAATAAGGCCTCATTATGTAATTATAGAGCTTAGGGCCTGATTTCTTTAAGGGGTGTGCTATGGCAGGGGGGTTACATTTCAATTCCCGTCATTGGAGGATGTTTGGATGGGTGACACAACAATGTTTTCATTTACCAGCAGATATTGGGGTCCGCCCCCTAGTTGTAAATGAGACATAACCTTAGTAAACCCTCCTCAACCTCAGTTGTAATAGGGAACAACCAGGAATAAATCCACGAGAGAAATATTTAGGGGGCCATTACAGTTCAAAACGAAACAGGAATTCATATCTCAAGGCTGGAGGCAGGACGTGCTGGAAATCAACAAAAATTTAATGGTTTCTTGGAACCCGATTTCCTTCATGAACCTTAACATAGGTAATAAGTGGGTCAAAATCAAGCAAAGGCGAGTACAAAAGTGACCTGTATGCTGTTTATGTTTTCAAAGGTTTGTTTAAATCCACGGTGATGGATCTTTGAATACACCCGCCCTACCTTCCCAAGCCTCATGACAAATTTTGTCAGCAGGTTTATGTTTGCTGAAATCATCAAGCAAAACGACAAAACAACTCAGCAGGATGGGATGTTTGAAAAACATCACACACTTTCGACACTAGGCTCCTAAGATCTAACTTGCTTCCCCCTTTTTGTTGGGAGGGAATGCAACCAGGGTCATCTCAACTCCTTTGGCTTTGCAGTTGCCAGCTAAGTTTGGAAAAAACATGTTCATGGATTGTTGGATTCATCCAACACAACATTTTGATAGCAAAATCAAACCTTTGGCTTAGACATCTTAGACGTAAGAAACCGTCGAACCGAACGCTTGGATGGTTAATGAGTCAATATCATCATGGGAATCTAAGGGTGCCTAATGCCACCTTTTTCAGGCAACAAGGCCTTAAGGGGTTATTAATTAACCATTTCTGTCCCTTACTAATCCCCTAATATTTCGGGGTGGGGGTGGGCCACTACCCTTAGATTCCCAATGTTATCATGCCTCGACCTCAGGCCATCACAAGGCATTTGAGAATTTGATCAGAGAGAAGAGAGCCTTGGGTGTGATTGGTAAAAACCAACCAGTGGTCAATTTGGTGGTCGAACGGTTTTTTCCTCCAAAACATGTGGGAGGTTGCAGGTTTTCTTAGTGTCATTGCTGCAAGGGTAAACCTGCTGAAATCCATAAAATGAATGCAGAGTGGAATCATATTTCTTATTTTGTCACTACTTGCACAAGTGAAATCGTACCTTGCTACAGCCGTGCACCCCAAAAATCTCCCGACTTAACCCCTCCAACTTCACAGGGTTGCCTTGAATCGACAGCGGGGCGTTTTGGCAAGGGATAAGAGGTTGCCGTGAATTCAATCGTGGCCAATGAAGGCTTATGAAACCCTAAAAGTCGCCATGTAATCCAGGTGATTCAATTCTTGACCTTTTGGTCCCCCAGTTGGGCCAGGAGTAGTCATTTGTGATGATCCTGCGTGGGGCATCTCGTATCACAACTTTTACTTGCAAAAACATCTAGAATCTAGACCTCATGTATTGGCCAGCAACCGAATGGAATGTCACAAAGGTGTTGAACACTGCTGAGGTATTTTAGCCTAGTATGAATCCTTTTGGTTTCAGGAAGTATGTAGATGTAGAGATAGATAGAAGTTACCCAGGAAAACATCTTAACAACAGCAACAACAAAGACAAACAATTGTTGAGTTCAAGGCGACTGGTAGGTGAATCTGTCAGTTTTTTCCTGATGGTTGTGCAGCTGGTGCAGAAACAGTTGGTTTGGTTGAGACTATTTTTGCTTTCATGGCCAGACAATGGCCAGGAGGCATACTCACTTCTCCTTGTGACAGGTTTTGAAGTAGTAGTCGTCGTCGTTGTTGTGGCTGCTGCTGCTGTTTTTTTTTTTGTTGTTGTTGTTGTTGTTGTAGTCGTCGTCGTTTTTGTTGTCGTCTTTGTTGAAGCGCGTTTCAAACTGCCGTTTCTTGTCAGGAAGCGTGGTGAACCAAAGTGGAGCATGACAGAATGGGCAAGAAGATACTTTGCCTGAGAGACCGAGGCTCGAAGGCCAGCACACAAGTGCTTCCATGATTCTTGGCCATTCGGACAAGCTCAGTTTGATCCCAGAAGTTTTGCTGACACAAATTTGAAAATGGCTGTTCAATGTAAACCTCCCCCTCAAATACTCCAGCCCAGAATTCTTTGAAACAGTTGACGTTCAAGAAATATTGGAAAGCAATTTGGTTGACAACTTCACCCTTCTTGTTTCGGCTTTGGGGGCACTTGAGAGGGGGTTCATCGAACGGCGGTTTTTCATTAGCTAACGCACCCAAGATCTTGAAAAATTCGTAGGCTGAAATCCTTGTGGTTTTTGCAATGTTCTTTGATATTATATAGGGGGTTATAATAAGGATCTCTATCAAACAACCACTATAATGGAAAGTAACAATACTTGTTGACCAGCCACCTGCTTGTTAGTCAAGAGTGAAGTTTTGTTCTCACCATTCTCACCACTTCAACCAGGAGAGATAGAGAAGGTTCCCCATAAACCATAGTATTATCCATCAAAAATTGAATGGGACCTATACCAATGGACGCCCTAAGTAAGTTGCTAGAGCTACTAGATAGTTAGGTTCAGGGGTGCGTTCAGTGGGTCCTGTTGGAGGATTTCTTAGATACTATTATATGCGCAGTTTTTTTGAATGGGCCATTGATCCGATGTTTTTTTCAGAGGAACCATTTTGACAGGATTCCACCGATGGAAATTGAGAACGGTTCCATCGAGCGAGCTGGTTCATTTAAGGATCCAACATTTTCCACAAAATCCAGTTCTCTTCCCAAAGGATCCATGGCCATGGTATATTTACCTACATGAATACTGTAAAAAATCAACCATCCATGGTAATGGTTTATTTACCTACATGAAAACTGTAAAAATCAGCCATCCATGGTCATGGCATTCTTACCTACATGAATACAAGTAAAAAATCAGCCATCCATGGTCATGGTATATTCACCTACATGAATACCGTAGAAAATCAACCATTCATGGTCAGACATGAGTACCGTCAAAAAGCAACCATCCATGGTCATGGTTTTCTTACCTGCCAAGTACATGAATACCGAAGAAAAACCAACCATCCATGGCCATGGTTTTCTGTCCCTACATGAAAACCGTAGAAAGTCAACCACCCATGGCCATGGTATTCCTACCTACATGAACACCGCAAAAAATCAACCATCCATGGCCATGGTATTCTTACCTACATGAGTACCGTCAAAAATCAACCGTGCATGGTCATGGTATTCTTTACCTACGTGCATACTGTCAGAAATCCACCATCCATGGTCATGGTATTCTTACCTACATGAATACCGTAAAAAAAAAACAACCATCCATGGTCATTGTATTTTTATTCCTACATGAAAACCGTAAAAACCAACCATTCATGTATATCGCCATAGGTTTCCATATACCAGTCCCATGGATCCTATGGGTTTGGAGGATCAAACGTATATTAGACGAAACTGGGTGTGAAAGCCTTGTAGATTTTATGTCAAGACTTCCCTGTGCCAGTGATGTACGTGTTTTTTTGAAGGTTTTTTTGTTGAATTGTATTTAACCCTAATTTTTTTTTTGATATTGCTGAAGTTGTCATCAAAACTTCAACACGGGATCATCGATAAAACTCCAACAGAGTTTTCCGTCGGTACAGATGCTTCTAGTAGCTTCCTGTAAGCAATGAGGCTGCAAAGGAATGCGTTGCTGATAGGCTTATATACGTCACATTGTGGTCAAGAGTCGCGACAAATCAACTCAAGTGCTTGAACAAACATGGAAAACCCATAACTGAGGGCCGGCCATTTGGTGAGAGAATCCAGGGCATCCAGTTTTGAATGGCTTTGATTTGTAAATATAAGGATGATATACATATAATATGTGTGTCATTTGTATAATTATATACATGTTTTTCAAGATATAGACTATATAATTGACTATATAGACGATTTTTGCATTATGACGTTAATATATGTGATTTGAAATCTTATTTTCAACAAGTTGGTTCCAAGTGTGTTCTGCGGATTTAGTTCCTGGGTTCAATCAAGGGCCAATTTGAGTCATTTTGTTTTTTGCGTATTACACATATGTATATCGGTTGTGCTTTTTGAACATAGAACTAAAATCTATAGTGGCATGGTTGATCAACATTAGAATCAACCAAAGATTCTGTCGTTTTTTTAACTGCAGGTTTTTCAATTATATATTAAGACACATTCATTTTCGTAAGCTCATCCATATCATAAGTTGAATCATTTTCTTGGGGGGGGAAATCTCCCTCCAATTCCCCCCTTAAGTTGTGGTTGATGAAGTTCAGAAGGCTCTGATTGACCTTTGCACAGATATTGCAGGAACCAGGAAATGGATCCCTTGTTTTTGTTGGTTTTCCGGGTTCGGCATGGGGCTGATTAGAGACCCCCTCGTTCACAGAGTTTCTAAACAAAATGTCCTGGTGGAAAGAGGAGTTTTCTGGTTCCTGCAGAAGTGTCTTTCAGCCATGTTGACACGATCAGCAGTGGCTACGCAGACATTATGGAGAAGGGGGGAATTTTGCAGTGCAGCCATGTTGACCATTCAGCAGTGGCCACGCAGACGTTTTGGAGAAGAGGAGATCTCTGGTTCCGGCAGAAGGTCTATAGTAAGTAAGATTATGGAGCCAAACACAGATACATTATACTGCAGGTATAGCTATATTGTTGTCCTTAAAACATCCCCCCAGAAACTTTTTTTTTAAGTGATGGTAGTCGCACATGTCCCAAGACACCAGCAAAACACCCTGAGAGTGTTAAACGTTTTCCTCCACCTCTGAAACAAAGAATCTACGTATATATTATATATCATTATTTTTGTTGAGGCTTTGCCGTGAAAAACCCCGTGAGAAAACATGAGAAATCAATCATCACTATTTTACTAAGCCACCCTGTGACTCTTTGCTGATTCACTTCCATGCCATCCACTCTGAAACAGTGTTTTTTTCCCTTGGAAGTCCAAACATGAATTCAGAATTCCCAATCCCAAATAGGCACAGTTTTTCCAACTCGACTTCGACTTCCTGGCTTTTTATATATCCAAAACGGCTTCCAAACACCTTGGCTCTTCGATCAACTTTACGAGCTTTCGGGGCTTTCGGGTCTGGCGAGTTTTGAATCATTCCCATGACGGATCCATGGTAGAAATGGCATATTTTACCTACCATTTTCCATAGAAATCCACCAAATGTGGGTATAATATATCATACATGGATCCTATGGGATTGATTCATGTCCTAGGTGATGGCAACTCAAATATCGTTTAATTTCACCCCGATCCTTTGGGTTTCATGATCCAATCTGACAAGCATATCTTTCAGATGGGTTGAAACCACATATATCAGTTTTTGTCTCAAAAAGTTCCCATTCCCCTGGAATTCAAGCCGACCATTACCAAGACTAACAAACCGTGGAATTGTCGATAATTAAAGTCCTTACTGAAGCAAGGCCGTCTTTTACAGAACAAAAAACATTAAAAAAATAGTCGGCTTGGAGGTTTCCTTTTTGGTGTTGAAATTCGTGATGCAAAACACCGACCTCAAAAGAAATTCTCCAGCGAAAGATATCTGTACTGTATATATATTTTCGGGTGTTTGTATGAAGATCTTGGTGCCAAATTGACCGATTGGTTTTTAGAAGTTGGTGTATCATCAACTTCGCAAAAGAAAAAAAAAAACAAGTTACAGCGCAAGTGACCTTACAAAAAGAGAACGACACCCTGTGATGGGTGTCGTTGATTTCTTATACCGTAAAGGCCTCTGCGAAAAGAACCAGACATTCTTCCCATGCTGCATTGGCATCCTATGCATGTCAGCGCGAGACCCACCAACCGGTTTCGAGTACTCCAGCCGTGACTCACAGGGAGTTTCATCGAAGGCGATTCATCCCATTTGGTGGTGACGACTTTTGTTGTGTGTGCGTGAATTTTCGCAAGGAGCCTTGTGATGGTCGGTTTGTTATACCAAAAGCCGGAAAAGGAGTTTGTTGATGTAAACCCAGGGAGTCCAAGTCAACCAAACGGCTTGCCCATTGGTATTGGGGGAATCCTTTACATGGATCATCCTAAAGGCCATTCTTTGTTGTTTGGTCGACTAGGCTTCCAGGGTAAAGATTCTCCGAAGCAGTTTTTTGCAAGTGACAAGTGACCTGAACAGGTCACCCAAATGGAGGCCGTAAAAAACCCTTCAAAAGGTCACGACTTAACACTCCCCTTAAGCCTTAAGCAAACGGGTCACTGGGAAGAACCTGGAAGGGATACCAAGTCATGATCAGTGACCAGTCCCAAGAACATTCAAAAACTCGGAACAAGTTCTTGAGCTGATACATCAAGTGATTGAGTTATATGTTGCGTAATTGTGTAGAAGGTTATCTATACCCAGGAAGTCCAACAACCAAACTTTGCCGATGTGTAGGGAATCCTTTACATGGATTCTCCTAAAGACAAGTCTTTGTTTGGTCTTGGTCAGGGTATAAAAAGGGGTCCTTACTGACCCTCACTTTCCACTGCAATTGATAGGGAGGGGGTTGCTTGAAGATTCAATATCGTAGACTTGGGGGTAATTTTTTACGGATTCATCCGACCATAAGCAATCACCATTTGGGCTGATCTGTTTGGAACATTTTGTCCAAACATCACTGAACAAAACCCATACCATCCATGGTCGTGGTATATTTACCTATACATTTAACATAGAAATCAACCATTCATGTAGGTTATATACCATTACCATGGATGGTATGGGAATCCTTCACTTTTCGGCATCGGATGGCCTCCGGAGACTCCCAAGGATATGAAACAACCTTCCACTCGAATTCCAAACCTCCTTCCTGTGAAAAACCTAAGCGGTTGGAATCCCCAATAAATGTTAACCTCGAACCAAGGGGCGATTTTTTGGGTTCCAGCCGTTTGTTTTCGGTGGATATGGGGCTCTTTCATTAGTTGCGAATGGAGTTATGACATCTCTAAATGGCCTTATATAAGTGGGCACCTGGGGTTAGAACCCGTATAAGTGGAGCTGTAACCCTATACTTGTAACTGGTTTTTGGGCCCACCTTGAAGTGACGTCGGATTCGTGACTAGTCGAAATATTTCTAAAGTCTTTATGGAGGGCCTTCAACGGCGCCATATTTCATTCGATTTTTCGGACTCGGTCCACTAGTTCACCACGCTGGTCGTGACCTCATGACGCCCACTCTTTAGAAAAAGAAAGACCAACAATGTATTTAGATTTTTCTGGGATTTGTTGGCAAAGTCTTCTTTCTAAAAACAATTAAAAGCGAACAGTTTGTTCACCCATGAAAAGATGTTTCTTGGCAAATGTTTCGCTTCAATCATGAAGATGGAAACTTTGAAATTTATGGCAGGTTGGGATGTGCTAAGTTTGAGATAGATATCCCCTTTCGCATGGCGTTGTTGATTGTTCATTCATTTTGACATACACGTGGGTCATCGTTCACTTCGAGAAACAGAACAGAAAGCCTTCGATGAACGTGGAAGTGGGATCAAAACTGGGTCCACAACCCTAAAATGTGAATGAGCATCACTGAGCCATTAGCCATTGGAGAAAAAAACAAAAACGAAACTCTTGGAGATATATTGGAACTAACCCCCATGCAGTAACAGTCACCACCAGGACTATTCAAATATTAAGCAGGGAATCTTTATAAACCTTCTTTTGTGACGGTTACTGGGTGGGGGGTAGACCAAAGAGATATACAATGTGGTCCCCTACCAGTTCTAAGTTGGGGTTTTAAGTCCTACAAGTAGGGTTATAACTCCACTTACCCATTTATTTTCGGCCATTTTCAGGTGGCCCATAATTCCATTTATGTCGGTAGTAGGGGCCCACCTTGTAATAAAAAAACATAGCTCCTGAAAATAGTTTGAGCACTAGAAGGAAACTACCTGGCAATTTCTGCGAACTTTTTTTGGGATTTTTAAAAGTTCACGGGATTTCCCCGTTTCCTCAAAGGCTGGAGGGCTGTATCCTCCAAATGGGTATTTCCAAAAATAGGGGTACCCCAAAATGGATGGTTGATAATGGAAAACCCTATTAAAATGGATGATTTGGGGGTACCACTATTTTCGGAAACATCCAAATATAGGGGATGAAAAGGTCACAAATTGAATCACCTGGTAGTCTACCAAACATTTGAGCAGTCAGTTTTACAGATGCCGAGTTGCCCCACCCATTAAAACTGACAGTCGACATATTTTGGTGGGGTCGTACGTATACGCTGTCTTGGAAAGGGGCGCATCATATCCCAAGATATGTAGAAATATGGCATTAATTTGAATCAACTGTAGATTGATAGATGTTCTTGAAGATTTTTGATATATGAAGAAGGTGATAGATATACTTGGAGAAGGTGATAGATATTTTTGATATATATATATATATATATTTGAAAGTTCCAGACAGATTTGGATGGCTCAGTGAGATTGGCTTTTAATGAAAGCCAGCGGAATCGAATTCTTCTTAGCGGAATTTGACATCGAGGATATGTGATTTGAATCTTTTCCCAATCGGCAGGTCCCCACATGGCGCGTGAGTGGAAAATCCCGGAGCGAACTTATGTGTGCAAACTGTTCGATCGAAGGCCTTGTGTGTTTTGTATCTTTGTTGTCATAGTTATATATGAATTACTGTACTTATCGACAGTTGAGCGCACACACACACGCACACACACACACATGCATAGACAACATTTTATTATGTTTGTTTGCGTACACATGTGCATGTGTATGCACATGATTGTATAGTTAGTTCTAAGTACCGGAACATCCATGTATGGGAAACTGCCCATTGTGCAGTTAAGGCTGGACTATGCATGAAGGGTGCCTGAATTACGTAGAATTCGAAATAATGGTTGATTGATTGTCTTCATGTGCCGTAGTAACCCCAAAAAAATCCTTTGTGACAGCTGGTATGCAGCCAACACGCAAGACAGCGTTTAAAACGTAATACACATCATCATCCACCGGTGTGGTAGCTTAGCTTCGGGTAGACCCGTGTGGATTATATATACCTATAGCCTGGGAAAGGTGTCATTTTTTTTTGGAGCCCCTTAAGGATAAACGTCTTTCTTTACACCGAGGATTCAAGGGTATCTTGAAACTTATTATAAAAAATACCCTAGACATCCAAAACCACCTGCTGGGAAGGATAGAGTCCAACAATATACCTGAAACACCGAACCCTCAGGGGGTGCCTCTGGATGTCTAGGGAGATATTTAGATAACATACAAAGCCAGTCCTGGAAGTCCAACCACTATCTTTCATATGTGGTAAACAGGAACCACATTGTGTATAGTAAGTTTCATCATCCAAATGGAACCAGCATGATAATGGTGGTAAAGTCTTCCAGCAAAAAAAAATATGCATAGAGTTATTGTGCAAGAAGCATCACTGCTGCGCATTTTTGGCGAGTAACTCTTGCAATTGGACACGAACGAAGGGTTTGACGCTCACGTGCTTCCACCGGGGGATCACCCAAAAAAACATTTATGAAAACGTTGGCGTCAAACGTTGGAAAAAACATTTCCTGTCAAACGTTTCCGCTCGGCGGTTTTCACGACGAGAAGTCGAAAGCGATCTTTTGACACTGCAGGTGAACCAACAGACTTGCGTGTTGATGAATAAAACCATTATTATAGATGTATACAGATACTTTACATCAATGTAACATCACTTGGTTTTTTGGGTGCTATCTTTGTTTGCATGTGGGAGGGTGCATGATGAACAGGTCCAATTCTGAGAAACAGAATCAAGGCTATTAAGAACACACATGTTGGCTCCTGGAATGGACCCTGGGGTCAATGTGATTATCAACTGTTTTTGTTTTTGCCACCTGTATGTATATTCAGATTTTTTGATATGGATATCTAGGTTCATTTATTTTATACCATTTCATGTAACATGTATATGTACATTACATGTGTATTTGTATACTCGGAGACTTTTTCTATACCACCCTGGGATGACACCCAGGTCCCCTTCATATATCAGCCCCATTTAGGAAAATATCAGCCCCATTTAGGAAAATATCGTGGCTATATTTTGCTACCATGTAAGCGTAATGATTGCCTTGAAAGCAAAACACAAATGTTCTGTAGGATTTTTGTAGGTGTTGAATTACGCCCATGTACCATCATATATGCCCATCACACCAGCAACATTGTAAGTGTCCTTTTTTTCTGTGCATGCAAAAGCGTTTGACACTGCCAGCTTTCGATCAGTTTTGATCAAAGAACCAAGAAGATCATTTTTTCTTCTTGTCCTTTTTCTCGTTCTCTTTCTTATTCTTTTCTGACTTCTTCTCCTTTTTCTCTTTTTCCTTCTTGACCGTCTTGTCTTTGTCATCAGTCTTGGCCATGGAACGGAGTCTCACATCCACTAATTGGGGCAAAGCAGATTTCACATTGCTCGTGTCCAACAACTTGTGTTTTTTGGCCGGTGGTTCAGCCTTTCCACTGGCATCCCTTTTCTTGTTCTCCACTGTCTTTGACTCAGTCCTCCCTCTTCCTCGCCCCCTCCCTTTGGGAGGTTTGTTTGAAGGGGAACTGGAAGATGAGGAAGAAGAGCTAGAGGGCATTTCCAAATCTGATGGTTCATCAGGACCATTTGAATTCGCCTCTGGCAACTCTTGATTCTCCACCACTGCTGCTGCTTCCTGCATCTCTTCATCAGAACTTAAATCTGAGCCCGGGTCTACTTCTCCGTCCAACACTCGGCGCAAAGTCTCTGCTATCTTGGTGCGAGAGGGTTTGCAAGAAATGTCCTCGGCTTGTACAATGACGCTTTTAAATTCAAGCGACGATCCTGAACAAAGTATGAAACGTCAAACCCTGCAGAAAGAAAGCACACGGAAGAAGTACACTTGTGAAAACATACTATACTAGGAAAGTGTCCCCATCATACTTTTTGTGCCACGCCCAGAGCTGTCCAATTACAAGGTTGAGGGCTTGTTCTTGAGACCATTTCTCACCCCATGTCCTAGCAGTAGAATGCATATCTTTCAACTTTGCTTGTTTCTTGGATCCTTTTGGCCTTTTACGGGATGATGCTGATGCCTCAGGCTTGAAGTAAAACCCGTTGAACCTTTTCAGATTCACCTGCATGCTCACGTAGCACCTCCTGATTGGAGGGGCAAGCTCTTTGATCAACCTGGGAGTCATCGCCCTTGCCTTCGAACGATGGTAGCCCTCCCTTTCAATGATCAGTTCCGTACGTTTCTCATCATCCATACGATTCTTCATGTCCAAGAACTTGTTGAAGTCCTCTTCCGACTCTAGCAACTTCAAGACAGAATGAAGGCAGGCTGGTGTTTTCACACCGGTTTGCCCTGTAGTCGTGTTCTGTTTAAACCATTTGCTGACAATGTCTTGGTGTTGCTGTTCGCTGAGATGTGGGCAAAAATGGGCAAGAAGCGCTGTCCTTCAGCTATTGGGTAGCAATGCTACAGAAAAAACTAAAAGACTAGCCTCGTGAAAAAGAACCTAGTCTTGTAAATTTCATGGGATGGTGGAAGGTTAAGCAAAAAGCTCCGTAGTTACCCAAAAGATATTGAAATCAATAATCAGTCGAGGTTCAACCTGGATTTGCCCCCAACGCTCTTTTCCCCAGCAGTTGCTTTGGGTTTCAACCCGACCAACAAGCATAGTTTGGTTAGGGCCATGCCGGACACTGCGTCTCCAAACTGCAATCTGTAGGTAGCTATTCCTGTCTCTTCACCATTTTGTTTCAATAGTAAGCCCCTTCCATTCAATCCAGGTGGAAGTTCATGTGGCAAACCTGGGCTCAGGGGAAAATATGGTATAGCCATAAACTTTTAGCTAAATCAGTGAACCAAAAGAACGCAAACTGTAACTTTACCTTTGGCATCCTCGCTCAACGACAAGCTTCCCGATATTAGATTATCATTCTCTTGCCAAGTAGCAAACTTGCGTGGGAATACCTCTCCAAGCACCATTGTTTTCATTTTCCTTCTTCTCAATTTCACACAAACAAATTACTTCAAAGGACTGTCGGGCTTCGGGAATGGGAATGGGCTGATGTTCGTGGCTTTCAGAGAGCTGGAACAATCCGTCATTGACTTCAACCACATGCCACATGAAAGCAACCTTGTAGTGAAATCCAAGGCATACCATGACTTTTTCTGAGACAACGTTTCGATATAGGTGCCCCTCTTGAAAAAGCTCTCCCACCCACGCACCACCAATGCCCTCAAAATCACTTAAATCTGTAGCCCTCAAACTGAGCATTGCTGCGACCATGCGGAAATCACTCAGGTGGCCAGCTGGTCTCAATGTTGGTGGGTTCAGTGCAAGTCCTGGTGTTTTCTTCCGTCCTGTGCGGCCAGCGATCTAATCTAAGGTGACTAGACTAATCAAGCCTCAAGACACTGAGAACAGGAAAGTTCGAGTGTGTTCTACTCATTAACAGTTTTGGATCCCCTGTCAAATTTGTGATATGATATGTATATAACCCTGGTCCTGAATCCACAATGTCCTTCAATTCTTTTCTTGTCTCACTCTTCTGGTGCTTGGCTGAGGGCAGGTACACATGTCTTCCCCGCAAAAAATTTGTTGCTTTTGCACTTTGCAAATCCCCTGCTTGAATTTCAGTGCTTGGCCAGGCATCGGTTTTCCATCTTGGGTTCATGGTAGATAGAAAAAAACCCCGCTCCACTGACATGCGAGTTGATCCCTGGACGTCCACTTTGTTCCTCCTGGAAAGGAAACCAAAAAGGTCCTCCAGAACCTCTTTTGTGCTTACCATGCTACTGAAGAGCCTGTAGATGTGGGGATGAGCAATGTCAATAGACCAACCATGGGTATCACAGTGGTGCCGAAACTCCTGGATGGATTCGTGACACACACACACACACACACACAACAAAAAAAACAAATCATGATCTAGATAAGTTTTCTATCTCACCAAAGCAAAGGATTGCAACATTCTAGCCGCTAGCCCCTATTGTAGTTAGTATTCAACCCTTTTTGGTCCCAACTGTTTCCTGCACCAACAGCTGCTTGTGGAGCCAGAGTTCTTTGAGGGTTTCATCAATTTCCTGAATGGGCATTGGTCAAAGCCACAACTGAATTCCAACCGATATGGGTGATGGAAACAATTCTGCTGATAATATGAACAAAAATTGTTATATAGGTATATATAATATACTGTATATACTATACCTGTAGGTTTCAGTGATGCAATGGAGTCAACCATTTGCATGAACTGCATCAAAGTAAGAACAAACATCCCAGTACCTAGTGTTTTTTTCAAAGACCGAGCCTGTCGAGACTCACATGTTCGGTCACCAGCGAGGCGGAGAGCTTTTTTCACAATGTCGCAGTCATCTTTCAGGGTGTTCATTGCTATTTGCATGTCCGCACGAGTGCTGTAATACAACAAGTGTGCCCAGTTGTATGGTGCCACATCATAAATTGACATTGACCATGCCCTTTTTGTAGCAGCCCCGAGAACCAAGTTGTAAAACATATTGGCCCTTTCCTGTTGCTGACCTACATCCTCTGAAGTAACTTTCAATCTCAGACTCCTCAACGTGCGATCAGTTACCAGCAACCCCAGTGTTTCTGCAACAGTTTGGAGCCAGCCCCTTGAAGCCCAATAAGCTTGGAGTGTCCTATTGTCGTCTTGGGATTTTGTAGCATCCATGATCTGCAAGTGGTCATGATACATTGGTCTCCGGTACCAGTAAATCCTGAGTTATTTACAAACATCCAGCATCACTAAGACAAGTTGAGGATGTTGGAAAACCATCAGGCAAACAAAACAAATCAAAACAAAACATAATATCAAAACTAGTACAATTATGTCATCTAAAAGTTTGCCTGGGTACATGTGACCAAACATGCGAATTGACTGATCTCTGAGAACATCATGAGCAGCATCCATGTGTCCCTTCATGGAAAGAAGTGCTTTCACAATCTTTGATGGATCCTCCGTCTCTGCCCCAATGCATTGAGCCTCCTCTGCTGACCTCTGCAAGTTCTGATCTGGAAGCTGGCCACTCTCATCCTTATCAGAACGTGCAGTAAGGGGTATACAGTGACAAACATCCGAAGATTGAGATCTCTCTTACTTGGTAGCGAAGGCCCCACGTGTTTGAATGCTTTCTGAAGCCCCCAAATCCTTTCAAACATAGCAAAGTTGATGTTTCTTACTTGCCACGAGTCTGCGATCAATGACCCTTCAAGAACTTTGCGAAATCCATGCACCTTCTTGATGAAAGTCCAATAAGGTGAGAAACTAGCCCAGCCAGCATCCCATGCAAACCAGCGGCTCAACAGAACCTGTCAAGTAGAGGGGGAAGAAAGCACTTGTTTAGTGAGTGTTATCCCAATACCGGTCATCATTCGAAGAGTATTACAAGCAACATGCTTGCAGAGGGAATTGCCTAACCAACCAGATTCCAAAACATATCTAAGGAACATCTGTGCCAGTCCACAAAGGAATTCCTGCCCTGCATGCGTCATGAACTGTTTGAGCGGGAACCTCGCTTGTCAACCCCAAATCCTGCCGAATCTCGTCCAGATCAATCTGAAACCTCTGCAGCAAAAACGGTGGCTTAGTGAACTAGTGGAGCTCAGGTCGATCTCTTGAGAAAAACACAATGGGGAGTATCAAAATACACAAAGTCACACTACAAAACTTGAGGTGTAAAATCTAACGATGGACTCATCGGAATTTGCAGAGTACTTGTCAAGGTAAGCAGTTGCTAACGCGGCCATCTCTTGTTGGAAGCTGTAATTGTTCCAAGGCTTTTTGTTGACTGACATCACCAGCCGAGTGCAAGCCAAGATTCCTAGTTCAGGGCATCAACTACCACCCATAATTTGATTCTTGGGAAGGTTTCTCACTATTATTATTTGTTCGCCTGTGTGTTTGTCTGTGTGTGTGTAAGATGTGCAGGTCTTCCAAAAAACACAGGCACATATGTTCTTTCATAAATACATTTTTTTCATACAAATTCAAACAAACATACATAGAGTAAAACTCAAAACGAGTGATCCGATAGATGCATTTTTACAAATACAGTATATACAATTCATATTCATCTCATCTTATTCATAGATATTTATCAATCAACATGTCGGTTGGAGAGGGAGTAACCAGACCCACTTTTTGAAAACCCCGGTCCCCAAAGTCCCAACTGCTTGGCTGGGTCATCTGCATCATTTGCTACTCGGTGATGCTCTTCTCTCTTGCGGAAGATTCGGAGACGCACGTTGTAAATAAGCATATTCATGGCCTTTATCCTGATTTTGGAGAAGAAGTTGTTTCTCATTGACTCTTTGTGGTTACAGTAAGCAGCACAGAAAACGTTTCTTTTATTATTATGAGTTTCGCGTTGGAAAATCAACTGAAAAACTCAGACCCGGTCTGTGCTGGTTCTTCATCTGATGTGAATATCAAAGTTTTTCGCTTTGACAACTCGTCTTCACCAAGCAATCTTGTTGAAGGTGGAGCTGGTCTGAAACTATCAATGTTCACCCCCACACCCACATCTAGTGCATTTTGAAGCATTTGAAGAAACTTCAAGGGCTCGCCGTGGCTTGCCCGTGACTGTTTCTTGAAGCGATCCAATGCCCCTTCCGGAATGATTTTTCGAGCTTCAAGATCCTAATGGGAAGGTTTCAAAAGTTCAAAAAAAAGAGTAGGGCCAGTAGTGAGGTTTAAAAAACGCATTAGCAATTGAAAATAAACAGAACATTTGTTCGACCCGTGTCCGCAATCTTCATCATTTGAAGACCTTCATCTTCCGAGTCACCCCCAGCTGCCAAATCCAGCAAATGTGGATCGAGCACCTTAGAGAACAAGGTTTGTTCCGTGCAGTACAATACAAACAACACATCTTCATTCCTCTAGTTTGGGGTGCAGTTGCGTAAATCCTGATTGTGCAGTAGCAGTGGTCTCAAAAATCAAAATCAATATCTACACAAAGGTGTAACTTTCCCACCTGATAACTAAATATTGCAGTCTTTCGGGGTTATAAATATAATAAGTTAAAGAGGAACACCTGTATATAAGTTGTTGCTGTTTGCCGAAAAAATCATTTTGGAGTCGTGACATGACCCGTAGGTGTTACCTGTTGGGTTTACAGTTTACAAGTTGAAATTGCTTCACCTTTTGGCCACATCGAGTGTGGTTGCACTGCAGCGGAGTGGTCGCTGAGCGTCAAGCAAAAAGCTAGCAAACATCGGCTGAATCATGAAGAAACAAGAACAAAATCCAACTACACAAACAACATGTTTATATGTAAATATATATTTATATTATATACATATAAAATATCATTTTCTACTCAGTGTGGTTCAATTGTAATCCAGTTTTCTTCAAACAATTGTTTAAGTTGTTGCAGGCCGACATTTGACACAGACAGATGCATGGGGCTCTTGAATATGATTCTTAGTCCAATACCACATCCTATTTTACATACTGCTAGGCCAGCTGCCAACATGCCAACAGCGGATTTTTCAAACAAACAGCAACGGAAAGTCAATGAAATGACTAAGACAACTAGCCAGCACACATATTAATACATACCACGACGAATGAAGTTGAATGGGAGACTACATCAATGGCATTCGTTTGTTGATCTGGCGCGGCCATCACACAGCAGCTTGACTGTTTCTCTTAGTCAGTGCCCCACGATTTCAAGCAAAGGTCTGGGAATATGGTCAGCAAACAAGAGAGTAGAGCAGTTTGTTCTTTTGGGACTTGGAACCCAAAAACTCCCAAAACACAATTAGATATAGAATTTTAAATCAGAACATTTTCTTGGGTTAATTGTGATTCCCCCTCCATCCATAATAATGGACACCCGGACCATGTCTGACTTGACCGGCAAGTGTGAAAAACATGGCTGGGTAACAAGTCTTTTTCGCCTTCCTGATTAATTTTCTTCAAATTTGTTCCCCTGAAACTCCCCAAATTCACCAAAAGTCAAATGAAAAACTGGCGTTGTACATCCCCAAATTGTAGATTTTGGGGGTTTTGTATTACACCCTGGAAATGCGTGAATACCCTGCAGTTCTTT
The DNA here is from genome assembly GCA_000507305.1 of Breviolum minutum Mf 1.05b.01. Classification (NCBI taxonomy): domain Eukaryota; class Dinophyceae; order Suessiales; family Symbiodiniaceae; genus Breviolum; species Breviolum minutum. Next base: position 24,947 of record DF242965.1, on the reverse strand, counting down.
GAATGACACCCAACTCCCAGGGCTAAATCCTGACCATATCTGAAAATATTTTGGGTGGTTTTCAGGGTCAATATTTGGGAAAAAACGGCAAAACACACAGACCAGACCTTAACTACAGATTCCTCCCTCACTCTGTTGGCGGAGGGGGTGGAGGGCTTGGAACGGGAGCCTTGGCTGTTGCTTTCGCAACAGCTGCGCCAGCAGCAACATCCTGTCCATCAGCCTTAGTTCCAACAGTCAGTGATTAATGTATGGAGTTGTGAATGACGATTCTGTTGTTGATGTCTCACTTGTGTGTTTTCGATGTGTTCGCCATGTTGTGATTCTGCCCTTCCTGATCTACCCCACCTTTTTTGTTGTCAAGAAACATTGGCACCATCCTGCAAGGGTAGCGGTTCTTCTGGATCCTGCATCGTTGGGTGGCAATTATATTATATATAGGGGTTTTAGTGGTGAGCAATAAACTCAAGAATTGGTTGAATGGTTTGACTGTCCCAATCCTCTATCTCTTGTTGTTGGGAATCCGGATCTTTTGCAGCGGTGTTGGACCACGATTCTTTCAACACACGTGCCTAGGTCACTGCATAAGTGTTAAGAATCATGTCCTCAACCACTAGCACAGTGAACAAAAATAAAAAACTATGGATCACTTGACGTGTGCTGTTTTTTACGGACTGCCCGATGAAACCCAACTGAAGGCGAGCAACTGCCTTCTTCAGCTTCTCACGCTCTGTATCCACTGGAAGGAGCCCTTCTTGTGGACCCAATGGAGCCTTCAGCAGGTCGTCAACCTCAAGTGTTTTGTCAGGACTGCGTTGGTGGGGCAAGGGAGAATTCAGAAGGGAGGTTTTGAATCTTGAATTTGCAAAGCAAAATGCAACCGGGTAACATAGGCCATGAAACCAAGGGAAGGACTTGAAACAAATTCACGCTTTGAAACGACATGCTTTTGGATAAAGTAGTCTTTCTCTGGTGCATTGGGAAGGGCGGCCATAATGGATGGATCCCCAACCTTTACCACAAGAGTCGCACCAGCCGTGTCGTACATAACAATGTGCTCCGGACCAGTCTCAGGAGAGCCCACTCTGCTGGCGTCGCTCAAGTGGCTCGGGGTTGGCGATCCTGGAGCGGCCTGTCAGCAATTGCCCACACCATGATATTAAAGAAATTTTTGATATAACAACGTCAACACGATATGTAGAAGGGATGTAGGGTTTGAGAGGCCCTTTTGAGACACATGTTTGGATACCCTGGCCTGCTGATCCCAATCAAAGGGGTCAATTTCGGGTACCGCTACAAAGTCTTCCACATAGCGTGGCGCTGTACCATCAGTAACAAAAGGCTTCTTTGCCCTGACACGTCAATGAACAGAAACGCATGATTAATGAGGGGCAGGTTACACATGGAATTGTTTTTTGCAGGGCTAGCTTTTGACAAGAAACAGGAAATCCCAGTAGATGGTCTCTTCAAAGTATGAATACTGGCGAGGGAGCCAGGCAGTCTCATCCCCACAACTGATACATTGGTCATCCCCAGCCCAGTAAACAGCGATACACTGCAGCAACTTGTCTCTTTCGGCACGGTAGTGACGAACTTCTGCAATGATCCTCTTCCCATGAATACCTTGGTTCAGTCAAGTAGGAACAAGGGTCAGGGTGAATTTTGGGAGGTGGCTGCTTATTGGAAAAGTTAGGTATGTAGTATATAACTTATACAAATTGAATTCAATCAAGCTAGCCAGGGGACTAGGAGGAATCTCCCCAGTTCTTGCCCAAATATCATAGTCCTGGCGTGTTTTGATGATGTTGATGAGGGGTCTGAGTTCAGCTTGGCTGCTAGGGATGTCCTTTCCGTCCAATCGGAGCCAAATGTTGTCCAGCAATCCAGCCATGTACTTTCCACCTTTGCTAGAGTTGAAATGAACCAATCAGCTACAAACAACATAGGTTTCGAACTCAGAACTGAATGCATTCATTGTCAAAGTCAAATTGTGAAATTCTCTACGGGTTGTTTGTTGTTCAAATAGGGCTTCGGCGGGGGTCATCTTGGTCAGTTGCCTGGGGCTTGTCTGTGGGGTCGATCCCAGCCAGAGCAGCAATGACTTCCTTAGATTGTATCTAAAAAGAACTCTGGAAGGAATCTAGGACGAGTGAATGTCTAGCTAGCTTTAAGACTGCTTCATTTCAGTTTCAGAGAAGAGTGTTGAAAAAGACAAGGATCGGTGAGGTCATCATTGTTCAGACTATGCAAGACTGTATTGTTGAACTGGCGACGGTCCAGGTTGTACAACAAATCTTGCTTGTCATATAGAGCCACAGCGTACAGGTCCTTGGCATCCAACTTTGTTGAAGTTGTTAGCTTTGCTCGCGGAGCAGCACCCCTTGAAGTCTTTGGAGGAGGGGTTGCTCCTGGTCAGTGGAAGTGAGTGAGTGAATTATTGTTGAGCCGGTATTATCATATTATTATTATTTGACTTATGAAAAGTTGTATGAGTTGATTTCACAATTCTGTAACATTCTATTTACATGCTTCCAGAAAATCATTTTCATGATCTCAAGATGGTACTTATCAGGGGCTCCTGAAGAACGTGGACGGGTCTGAGTCTGGCCCTTACCACCAGAACCTTTCTCAGGGCCCTTCCCTTTCACAGGAGCTGCTGGTGGTGGCATGGAAGTTTTGCCCCCTCCCTTGCTCCCTTTTGAAGGAGGCGGAGGGGGACCTTTCACACCCTTTCCAGAACCCTTTGGAGGTGGTACACCGTACATAGTCGTAGGAGACACAGGCAAAAGGGCGATGGTAAATCAACAGGTTTGATAGTTGAAATTTGCTGCTAGAAAGCATTCGGCTGCTAGATCTTAGAAAGCATTCGGTGGACTGGATTTGTAGCAAAATGCAATCCAAAAAGTTGTCGGACATGCAATGCTCATATCATTGTTCAAGTTAGTTATATATATATATATAGCAATCTTCCAACAACTGTCTGATTCACAACCCAATCAAAGCAGAGGGTTTTTATGTCAGTTTTTCGCATCGGACACGGCTTTCAAATCTCAAGATTCATGGCTGTTGCCAAGACTCATATCAACAATTGATAAAAGCTCACTTAAGGGAAGCTCTTCTCCTTTCAAACGTGAGGAGATGAGCAGGGATCCGACAACCACCCCGACTTGGGCAACATGCATGGAGTTTCCCAAAGCCCTCCTTGCGTCCCACCAACTTGTTCCAGGGATGAAAACACGGTAAGCCATGGTTGGATCCTGCCCCAACTGACGGACAAAAGTTGGATACCCCATGGACAAATACATCTCACGAAGGGTAAGGTGTCTGCACAATTGCGGCACATAGTAAAGCCCGCCACTACGCCTAATAGTGGGCATGACACCACTCACCCCACTCCATGTTGTCCACCCCGTTTGAGGGGAATCTCCCAAGTGCACCACCAAATCGTCCCTATGACAACGGAAGTCTTCTGGTAAAAACAAATACTTCTGATTGTAGGCTGAAGCTCGGTTCACTTCTGATGGTAGAAGTAAGTCATTCATGAGCCTTTTCCCCTGTCCACTATTCCCATTGGTCAGGTGCCAGCAATCTTGCCAATAGTCGTGCTCGTCGGCAAGCATAATCATCCTTGGCCTCAGGCGGATGGGCAATCGGTTGTTGGCTGTGGGGTTTCCAGGATTTGGTAAGATAAGATCAGCTCCCAAACAAAACCACTGCTAGATTGATGCGAGTGGCGTCAATGGTGGATCCCGTTGAATGCAGTGCATAGTATGTTCCAGAACATGTGCAGGGTCTAGAACCGAGATAGTGGAAGGTTCATAGATTGCCCCCATGTAAAGCCTATCCCAGGGTGACACTGAAGTCCAACATCGTGAAAGCTTTTTCATTGGGTTCAATGACTGAAAGTTGTCGCATTGATTCATTGCTTTGAACTTATTCATTATGGATGAAATCATGGTGAACTTGAGATGAGGTTTGTCCTGCCTGGATCTGCGGATACAACCAAAGCCAACAGAATCTGGGTTGAATCGAGCTTCAAAAATCCAGTTGTAGTCACAGCCAAAAGTCTTCTGAACAAACTCTGGCGGACAACGATCAGAGTTCTCCACTGTCAAAACAGGGTTTCCTGTTTCAATCGCTTTCCTACCAAAAGTGGCAACTACTGGGGCTTGTTTACCTGAATCTCCCTGTTGGTTTCCGGCAGTGGAAAAATCTTGGCAAGGGAAACCCCCACACCGAATGGAGGCTCCAGTGTGAATAGAACAAAACTTGTTGTGCTGAAAACACCATGCAGTGTGGGCCGCTGGTGCCCGATGCGCCCATTCCAATTTTTCATCGTAATCCGGAATGTTGGTGAGAAATTGGTATGCTGCACTCCCATCCCCAAAGATGTCACATATATCACCAAACACGTGGCAATCACCTGGAACTCGATAAAGAAGCATTTTCCTCATGTTCAAATCCTTTTCCTTAGGTATTCGGTATTCTGTTTGGAAGAAGCAAGGAAAACTGAATGTGCCAGTGACTACACGTCATACATTTTACACATACACGCTCAGTCCATTCAATCACTTTGATTTCAACACCCCCAACAAGTGCAAGCAAGGGTCACAGGTTGATCTTGAAGCTAAGTCGATATTCCACCCTTTCCCCCTTGCAGCAGCGCTAAGGAAGGTGCTAGCAACTTCAAATCCTGCGGCTCCTCCTGTGAAGTCAGTATCCGCCCCTTGCCCAGCAAGAAGGAGGGACCTTTCTATATCACATTGGGCTATCAACTGCTGACTGCAGTCCAAGAGCTTGGAGGCCCAAGCGAAACTGCGAGCCAACTCACAACCAACAGTAGTACTAGTCATAGAAATTGGGGTTTCGTTTATGGTTCTCGAGCAAAAAGCTGCAAGATTTACTTAACTGACGTCAGACCCAAACTTAGAATTCCCAAGGCAAGCAGACATCCCCCAATGCAAGTGAGGCACTTGGAAGGGCAAGGATGTGCCGCAATTGACTTCACAGCACCATAAAATGAAGTAGAGAGCTTTTTTCTTCATGGGGTTCCCACCATCCAGCAAAACCTGCGATGGATAGTGTGGTTTTGGGATCCTAATTACTAATTACTCCTAACTTGAAGTGACGGTGAGTGTTGTTCACTAGTATCCCAGCCTGGAAGTAGTTCATGCCTTCATAGTCAATACGGTGACGATACAAGAGTGCACTTTGATAGTCCTCCCATGATTTGATAGCACCAATCAGGATTCTTGACATATAAAATCATGAAGCAGAACATGTCTTGGAGCAAAACAGTTCTTGGGGGAAGAAACATTGCTGTCCTGGTAGATCTGGGTTGCAAGCCCCCTACGATGCCCCAAGTGCTCCAGAGCATCTTCCAACGTGTTTTTTTCACCAGTCTGGACCAAAAACACTGCTTGTTCTTTCACTGCCCCGTGGAGGGAAGCTCTTTGGGGTTCCCCTGCACATGTTGAAATTGAAGACCTGTTCCCTCTCGTCTCAGCATATTGGTAGAGGTGTTCACTCATCAATTGGGAGCATTGTCTAATTATTCTATGGCAACAAACAAGACAAAGGGGCTGGTCATCACATAGCGCAAGCAAAACCACGAGTTCACCCACTGTTGGGCTAGTAGCCTCAGGAAGAATGTTTGGGGATGGGTCAGATTTTCAGATAGAGATTTACAATGTAACATTTTGGTGCGAAATCATAAATTAAATCAGTGATTGGAAACCAAACCAAGTTACAATGTTGCCCTTGGCAAGTTTATTTGGTTCTGGTTGACCCGCTTCACTTCGAGTGAAATCAACCATGAACTCGTGAAAATCCCTCCACCACGGCTGTGAAGTGAACTCTGCCACAGAAATGTCTTCAAGTATGCACTGCCCACCCTTTACTGGCATGGTCTTTGCTGAGGAAACTTGGAGACCTTCCAGAGGAACCGCTCCCGTGCTGATTGGAGTGAGCCAATCTCGCAAGCACTTTGCTGCCCTTAGGTATAAGGATTTGTTGGGGGTTCCCTTGAAAACAATCCAGCAGAAAAAAAACGTACAACATTGATCATTGTGAATAAATTGCAAACTTAGAATCGACGCCCGAAAGTCCCATTCTCGATTCTTAGAAGAGACCCAGTGCATCATTTGAGTTGCAACGCTTGATGTTGGGCACACAATTTCCGGTATGTCTTGAAGTCTATCTGTTGGTACCAAACCAGTGTCAATGCGCTGGCCCCTCCTTCTTTGTGCTGAGCAAACCTGTGAAAGGGCATTGAGGTGGAATAGAAAAGGGCGTTTCTCTGTGGGATTGTGCTGATGCTGTGACACAGATACTTTAAGCCCAAGCAACTGCCCAAGAGGGAGCTGTTGCTACAACAAAGATTTTCGAGAATACTTTGGTAAGGGTCGTGGCCATCTTGTCTAGGTAGGTCAAGTATGACCTCAAGGGGGCCACATTGACAGAATGCTGAACATCCGTCAATTTTGAGGATGTTATCTGGGTTTTCATTAGAAGGGATGGAACATAGAATGCATTTGTGTAGGCACATCGGTTTGCAATGAAAATTTGAATGATGACTTGATATGTACTATGTACTGTGTTCGAAAAGAAAGGCCTTGATACTCTCGGGGGATGGCAAGCTTCAAAAAAAGGCTGAATAGACCATAGGATCTCTCCAGTCTCATCTACATGGTACATGTAGGCCATGATGTCGCCGGCGCTGCATTGCAGGGCCCGCATGATTTAGCACTGGATTCACTCACAAAAGCACCCACACTTTGAGGGAGGCATATCTTGTCTACATAGATAGAACTTTTTATCAGATGTTCCTGTGATGTTCCTGGATTTTTCCTTTTGGTTGCCTAAAGTGGTTCTTGGCTCCACTCATGATTTGCCTTGTTCCAACCAAAGTGGCTAGAGCCTGGCTGCCCACAAACCGGGTTTCTCACCGAAAGGTCAAAATTGTCCAATTTGTTTCCAAACTTGGGTGTAATCTGAGGGTGTCATGCCAAAATTTGCTGATATACATTCAAATATATATATATATACTTGTATGTTTGTATACTATATATGTGTATATTTAAATACTATGTATATACGTATTTGTGTATATAGTACATTTAAAAAATATGTATATATATGTGTGTATCTCTATTTATTTTTTTATTTATATACAATATATGTATTTTTTTACTATGTATATATGTATATTTATATGTATCTGTATATATATATNACCTGTAATGTAACCCGTGTTCAAAGTGCTACGCAATGGACTGCTTCGGTACATACTTTACACATGTCCAAACCTGTAATGTAACCCGTGTTCAAAGTGCTACGGAATGGACTGCTTTGGAGCCATCAAGGGTAATCTCAGGCGAATGAACAATGTTGGTCGTTTTGTTGCTTCCTCACGAAAAAAACGAGTCCAGGTGCTAGCAGCTGCAAGGCTGCATCGCTGTCCTGGACTCTTTGAAGTGCTCACAGCACTAAAAGAGTACCGTGTTGCTTGTTCCGAAGGATATGCAAAAGTCAGCCCTTCGAATGCTTTTCAGCCTGATGCACTTGATTGGCTTGAACTACAAGAAGAAAATGCTTCTTGAAATCCAAAAAAAATCTGACGCCGCACTCGAAGGGAAAAAACAGCTCAAAACGCTGTACTGTCGGGTCGGCGAACGTCCCGGTTTGGTCGTATATATATATGTGTGTATATTTAGATTTTTGAATACAAATTTGCATATTACGTCAATGCATAATTTCAGACCACATATGTAAATTCCTTTGGCTCCACTTAGGCTACATCAATCATCAAAACGCCGAGATTCAACAATGACCGCAAAAAATGAGTCGCATGAAGCACTGGTTGCTGGTTTCAAATATCATTTTCACCCCTACTTACTTGGAGAAATGACCCAATTTGACGAGCAATATTTTCACATGGGTATCCAACCACCAACTTTCGGCAGCCTTTATATTTGAAAGATTTTTGGAGACTACCGGTTCGTTAATGCTTATATTCATGTTTTCACCATAAAATTCCCATGACCAACCTTCGTTTTGGATCCAGAAATATTCCACCGAGATCAAGATCAGATCTTATCGAATCGAAAGATTCCCGACTAAACCAACAGAGTTCCAGGACTAAACTTGTACAAGGTGGACCCCTACCATTTATAAGTAGGGGCCCATGACTCCACTTGTTTCGGGGTGAACTAACTCCAGTTAACCATTGAAAACGCCATTTGTAGGGGTTATAAAACTCCATTTATAACTAGTAGGGGGTAGCGAACGACTTGCTAGCAGCCGGAATTGAAGAAGGCCATGTCTATGCGAACCAACCACAGATTGCTTACTTGGTGAAACCCTTTGGACGAACATGTTCATTCGTGACCTACCCACTGGGCCAATGCAAAAAACACTTGTGAGGGTAGTTGAAGTGCCAAATAGGAGGTTCCTTGGCTATAGTGAGGTTATTAGATACTATGCTGAAAAAAACACCTTTTCACTCGGGATTTGTTTCAGAAAAAAACTACTGTAATTGATCAGAAACAAACGTTTGTTAAACTCTTATCGATTCAGCTGATATAAACAGCTGGACAACAGAATGAGGTCGAGTTTGCTAAACATTGGTAATGTTAATGGTGTGAGGAAGTATTTGGATGGAGATGATTTTGGTTCACCATCGGTGTCCTCATATTTTCATTTTTGATCATTTTTGAAGGCTTGGACATTTGAACAAAGCACTTCGGTGCGAAACTAGAAAACATGAAAACATATTTGAAATAATTGTCCGAGATAGCAAATTTGCAAATGATCATTTTCCAGCTTCTTCAAAGTGACCTTTTGATTCCCCAAATGGAAGTCACTTAAAGCCCTGGAAAGGTCACGTAGAGGTGCAAACGAGGTCACGACTTGAAGAGCCTGGTTGTTGATTATAAGTTTCAAACGTCCATACCTGGTGATCTCAGGCTTGTGAGATTGTCGGATAGGCTTTTGGGCTTCCAGACACACTTTGCTCGCACAGGATGGACAAAAATGAATCAGGGGAGCTGACGCTTTTGTGATGTTCTTCGACGGGGAGCAACCAAAAAAACAACTGTACAAGGTGGGCCCCTACCAGTTCAAAGCAGGGTTATAACTCCACTTGCAGGGGTTATAACCCGAGTTACCCATTTATTTTCGGGTCACTCCATTGATATCTATATTGATCGTATGGGGTCCACCTGCAAGCGAAATTTCCATTTGTGACCCAGCTTGATCACCCCTGTAAATGGCCTTTTAAACGGGTAGCTAGCATTGCAAGCCTAGTCATATAGGTCATAGCTCCATTTAGAACTAGATCCAGGGCCCAGCTTGTCAAAAGGTCACTCTTTCACAATGGTCGGTGGTGCTGGATTTCTTCCAACAACAGTCATTGAGAGCTTAAATATCTGACAAAATGTGCAAGATGATTGGCTGTGTACTTGCGATTTACCCGGAGCTGTTCATGTGTTTTCCACAAGTGTCATGACGGCCGTTGTGCTGTTTCCCCCCAGAAATGGACCTTGCTTTTGTTCTTTTTTGCTGGTATGGTTCCCTTGATTTTGCAGTGGAACAAAATTATGAATGGTGGGCCCCTACAAGTTATACATGGAGTTATAACCCCTATAAATGGCCTTTTAAATGTGTAACTAGGGTTATAAATCCTACTTATAGTAAGTTATAACCCTGCTTATAAACTGGTAGGGGCCCATAATTGGCACCTCAAAAATCATGACTCGTTCATTTAAGCCTCAATCTTTTTGGGTACGTTCTCTGGTGGCAGATAGCCAAACCATCTGACTTCAGCTTTCCGAACCTTCTCGGTGCCAACGCTTCGTTGATTCGTTGTTGTTTTGGGACGAACGTTTGGATTTTTGGAACTTCCTAAAAACCAAACGGAAAGTTAAGACATGTAACCCACAAAGAGAGCTGGATGAAGATGATGTTCCTTTTCAAGTGGGTGATGTTGTAGGTTCCATTCGTAAATCTTCAGGGCTGTACATAAAGTTTGTCACTCACTGGAGTCACTCGATTGGAGTGACTGGATCAAATTTGTATAAGCATGAATTGCCTACAGTAGCGGATCCAACAAGCCAGTGGAAAAAGCGATTCTGATGCCATTGAGGTTCACCTAAAAAAAGGCCTTAAAAAGGTTCCAGTGAGAAAAACCACTGGAAAGCCATGGGCCAAGATGGAAAGTGCAGCATCAGTCAACTTGATGCAATTTTTCTGGTGGATTCCCCAAATTGGTATTTGAACTCAACTCGAGTTCTGAGTAGACAACATGTCTATAGTCCGTTGTCTTCCGGGAAATTTCAACTTGGCAAATTTTGGGGATCGTCCCGCCTATACTCTGAGCATCCCTAAGTAAAGTTTTAAATATGTACAAGTTAATTAAACCTTCAGAACGGGACCTAAGTTTTGCCTAGTCAAACACATTAAAAAAAACATGTTAATTTATAATATATAACTATAATAACTTGACATGTCAAAGCTCTCGCATGTCCGAAAAGTTGGACGTTGTTGATAGTCCTTGAGTTCCTTATGTTTTCACCCAGGAAGTCCAAAGTCGAACAAACTTTGCCCACTAGGTACTCCTTGTTCCATGGATCAACCTAACGACCAGCGACTTTGTTTGGTTGGACTTCCAGTGTTCATCCCCACAAGAATTCGACACCGATGTGAGGGTTTCCAAACAAAATCTCAGGGTTGTAGCAGGATGGAACACAAACATGTTTGAAACAACAACAGCCTGGAAGTCCAACCACCATTTTTTTACAGGTTGGTGGCAACGAGTGACTCATCATTTTTGATTTAGGGTTTATAATAATCCAAAAGTAAAAAATGCTGGCAAAGACCTCGCAGAGATGTATTTTTAATTTTTGTTTGGTGTTGATTGTTCATCACCGGGGTGTTGATCATGGAACATTTTCGTGAATTGTTCGGCATTTTGCCTTCTAGATTATCCTGGAAAACAGCCATTGCTGTTTGTTGATTATCCATCAACTTTTACACTAAAAACAGCAATCCAGTTTCTAAAAAAAAAAGTGGTAGGAAATCCAGTAATTTTCCACGATGCAGCTCCTGGTAGGGGGAGGATGTTTGCCGAAAAATGACGCGTCGTTGATAATGATTCGCAACAAATTCTTTCACAAGCTATACTTATCGTAGGTAAAAATCTACTGCAGCCCAGTTGTGAAAGACAACACTTAAGTATCATTAACGAGTCGTGTTCAGATGTGTTCAGTGTTCTCAAGAAAGGTGGAAGTTTCTCTCTTCCTAAGCTCGATGTATCATCCGATCTGGTCAAATGATAGCGACGGAAAACATGGGGTCCCTCGACCCCCAACAGGTTATAGCTAAGGTTGGTGAAATATCATAATTTGGGCAGAATCATTCTGTATAATTTGCTGCTAGATTCGGTCCGTAGGAGGCCGATCTCAACCGGCTGAGAACCTGCAAAAATGCCTGCAAATCCGAAGTGCTGGGTCGGTTATGCAGCTGTGTTTCTTTGTTTTGACGGCCTTCAAGAAAACTAAACTGGGTGGTGGCAACTCAAATATTTTTTATGTTCACCCCGAAACTTGGGGAAGATTCCCATTTTGACTAGATGTATTTTCAGATGGGTTGGTTCAACCACCAACTTCCGTAAAGGATGTCGAAAGTTTTTCATCCGTAAGGTACAGGCATTTGCCTGTCCTGTGATCTTCCCGTGAAGCCTGAGATGGAATCTTGGATGGATGAAGAAAGCTGGGAAGTCCTTTAAAGCCAACCTTTTATATATAGTAAGGCTTCAGTTTCACCATGTTTTTCATGGTAAGGGGTTTAAGAATTTTACTATTTTGTTCATCGGAAGGGTTCAGTTTTACCATTTTTTGATATTTTTTGATAATAAGGAGTTATCATCATCCAAAAGGGAATTCCAGTTTCAGCTATTTTCATTTTTTTTTCGCAGATTTGAATTTAGCAACCCAATTCTAAAAGGACATCCCCTAAAACAACTCTGGTGTCATCAAGCGTCGGTTTGTTTGATTTTTCATGAGAATTCAGGTTCTACGTCAAGAGACCTTCATGGGAATTCTCTTTTTTAAAGACCAACAAAAATTATGGTGGTTAACCTACGACGTATCAGTTCGTTTCACCCTTTTATGGTAGTTGAAACTCTCAGGAATTCACAGATTTGTGTCAAACTTTTTTGAACAATTCCTTCCAAAGATTCTCATGTGCTCCATATGTGGAAGATGTACCTATATATATATACATTTGCCATAAATTTCAGCCAAATGTAGGTACATATTCCATACATGGAGCGTAGATTGTTTGGTGACGGGAGTATCGTTCATTCTGTTCGAATCTCGTGGCAGAAATTTGTGATTTTATCCAAACAAAATAAATCAACCCCACAGCATCCATGTATGGCATATTCACCTACATATCTACTACATTTGGTTGATTTTTATTGGTAAATGTAGGTACTGTAAATGTACCACATATGTATATATATATATATATACATTGATGGTATGGGAACAAGACAAGATCTTCAGAGGTCCTTGGATTTTTTCCGTGGCATGACTCTTGACAAACAAATTGGGCGCCCAGAAAAAAAATGGATGGAAGGATCCAACAAAAATGATGTGAAAGGTTGGCAAACAAGGATGTTTATCCCGATAAACATCCACAACATATGCATCAAAAACACAATAAAAAAACCTCATGAGGTATGACTAGATGTTTAGGGACTGCTGGAGAACCTGAACCCCTTGGATCTTCCACTAAGATCTCTCATGAGGTGCTGGGAGAAGCTCCAGCACCACTATGGCACGATACGATTTCCAACAGCGGGCCGTTGCTTGGAATACGAGATCAGACATCAAAGAAAATGGTGGTTTAAACCATGCAAGGTGGGCCCCTACCAGTTCTAATTAGGGTTACAACTGCACTCATAGGGGTTTTTAATCCGAGTTACTCATTCAAAAGGCCATTGATAGGGGTTAAGCTCCATTCATAACTGGTAGCGCCCCCCCAAACCTGAAATTGGGCACCCTTGTTCCCAGGACATTCCTTTTGCAAAGCAGCACTTTTTAGGTTCCATGTGATCAACTTGGCGAGTGTATCCCCAGCGATTTTAGGGAGTTTTCCTCTAGCTATGGTTTCAGTGTAGGAGGTGATCTTTTCAGCCCCCCTAGTTTCCCAGCTGATTCTTGTGGATTGTGATTCAATGGTTGTGGTTTGTTTTGTGGCTCTAGGAGGAATCAAGTTAAATGAAAGTTGCTCATTTTCGGGGTACAACATCTCTGGGTAGTGAGTTCTATAGGTGGTGCTTTCAAACATTTTCGATGTTCATTTTACAATGGGATGCGCTTCGATGGGTCAAATGGGTCGTTCAATGACGGTATACCATTTATGACGGTCCTTCAATGACAGCATAGATATTCTAGGCGGTGGTTTAAATATTTTTTATGTTCACTCCTATTTGGTCAAGATTTGCAATTTGACTATATAGTATTTTTCAATGGGTTGAAACCAACAACTAGTAACTAGTATTGGATGAGATACTAAGTCATTGTCGCGATGATTGGATGTAGTTCCCTCACATTTCTCCAGTTGTGACAGTTAGGAACCATTTGCTAGCTTCCAAGCGGACATCCGCACATAGCTCTTTGAAAGAGAGCAAGGTTTCTGGAAAGGGTATCTACAAACCCCGAGGCGAAGACCCTCATAGGCGAGCCAAGGATTTTCCTCTGAGGATTTGTCAGGCGTGTCAGGATGCATGTGACTATTTTATACATTCATGTCTTAATCTGCATTTCTTTGTTGTTGATCCCAAACACTCAATCTATGGTGTATTTACCAGCCTCTTACATAAAATTGAAAACATTCGTGCAGGTATTAAAAACCATCTCCATTTCCATTTCGAGTGTGATTTGGGGAAGCAGTTCAAAGCTCAAAGACAAAAATCGTGAGTCACTTCCTGAGTGGTTCCAGTACCCTCCAGAAAACTAACATGGAAATGGAAAATCACCATTTTAAATGGGTGTTTCCAAAAACAGGGGTACCCCAAAATCATTCATTTTAATAAGGCTTTCCATTATAAACCATCCATTTTGGGGTACCCTTATTTTTGGAAACATCCAAATAGGTATACCCCGACTCATTCATGGTTCATTTTCCAGCCGGTCATGTTATTTTTCGTGAACTATGTGAACTCGGGGTCCAAGGCTGTGCAATGTCGAAGCCTATCAGCCAACGCTGCCTGAATTGCCACTGCACCCAGTATCATCTGAGCCTTTGCCTCTGAGGAGAGGGTTTTCAGAAACCAATGGGTTTTCAGAAACAACAATGAACAAAATGTGAAAGGATGGTGTGAAGTTCAAGTGTGAAATTCTTGATGTTCATTGATTTAATCTCTAAGAATCACGGGCAACCCTGCTATATATAGAGGGGTTTGGATGTGTTTTTCGAAGGGGTTTGAGATCTCCAGTCCCCACCAGGCACTTGAGATCCCAGGATCGTTAGGGATTGATGACGGGCAGTCGTCCAGTGGAGCATACATTTACCATCATTTACCCATGATACCCTTAACAGAACAAACTAAGGATCTGAAAGTTCAGTAATTATCTAAGGTGGTGGTTTCAAATATTTTGTATCTTCACCCCTACTTGGGGAAGATTCCCATTTTGACTAATATTTTTTTGATGGGTTGAAACCACGAACCAGTTATATATGTTCAACATAGTTCAACTAAGCTTTCTGTGTTGGACGGCTGAGTTGCAAAATTGCCAAGAATACCGCGTCTTCCATGGGATCGTATTTTCAAAAACATGTTGAACGACTACAAAATCAAGCCTCTTTTCAATGGAAGTTAATTCAAAAGGTTAAATGAAGACATGAAAATGATGGAAATGCTCTTCAAAATCATGGAGCACTATTGAATGTTGAACAATTCGAAGATCTTGAACATCAAAAACAAACTGACTTATCAAAGACATTCAATGGAAGTTTGAAGCATCGTCCATTTATTGCTTCGAAGCAAATGTTGTTTCTCCGTTGGAGAAGCCATTCGAAACATCCTGAAACTTCGCCCTTTGTCAATTGGTTCTTTAGCGGGTGAACAGTAAATCTTAGGTAATCAAGCTAGGGCGTTTTGTTGTTCCAGGAGATCTTTTCACTCATGGACAGAATCTTGGCCGTTTGGTGGTGGATGAATTCTTGACGAGGATTGATAAAAAGGATTTCTTTGGATTTTTGTTCATCCTGATGTTGTGTGTTTCCCATACCATCCATGGGACTGGTATGGCATATTTACCTACATTTACATCAATGGTTGATTTTATACGGGCAGGAACATGTAGGTAAAAAAAAATATATATATATATATACACCATGACCCATGGGATGCGTCATGGGTTGGGTCCGATTTTAGAGAATGGGAAGCCATCAAGGGTTCCCAAGGCTGGTCAACCTACCTCCCCCCATTTACGTACTCCCCCCCAGAAAAAATGCCGGCCTTATCTGCGTGGTGGCAACTCAAATATCTTTTAGTTTCACCCGAAAGTTTGGGGAAGATTCCCATTTTGACTCATATTTTTCAAATGGGTTGAAACCACCAACTAGTTATGATCAGGGCTTATGAAATCATTGGGTTTTCCCTTAAGAAGGCCTTGTTTTTTTTTAAACCCGGCTATTTCTGGGGGAAGCACGTTATAGGGGGGTAGGTTGACCAGCCATGATCACTTGGCCACGGCCTTTTTTGTTCTTAGTCTCTTTTTCTTTAATCTATGCCCTCTTGGGAACTGACATATCCACTAGAGACGCCCTTGAAGATGCGTTTTTTTCCGGTGGGACCTGTTGTTAGATCCCTGCAGGATAAGTATTCATGGTAGATACCCAGAACAGACATGTTTGAAGCCGGCGACTACAAATTCACAAATTTTACAAGAACCATCATTTTGGGGTATTTACGTTGAAGTTCCAGGGTGTTTTTTTTAATAAAGCCAGGCTTATGTTCGAACTCGGAATCCCCATTTTTCACATCTACGAAAACGGCTGTCGTGGGCCGTGAGTCCAGGTGGAGATCCGATAAGGATCCAGGTGGAGATCCTAAGAAATGGGAGAAATCCCCGAAGCAATCCCTATGACCTCGGGATAGGACGTTTCGACCATCACTCCTATATATTCTATGGAGGATCTGGCCGGGGGTCCTCAACATCCCGCCAGTTTTGAAGGATGAGGGGGATACTTAGGGTTAACATGGTTATTAAGGATTGTTTATGGGCAATATAAACGTTTCAATTTCGGGAAGATAGTGACGAAATGCTTGGGACTCAAAAAAATCGAAACACGAAACACTTCTACACCTGTTTCCAACACATTGGTTGATGGAACACACTCTGACCCTTTTGCTAACAAACTACAAGCCCTCGAGTCCTTTTCAGCCTTTGGGGATTGTCTCAATCTTGCAACTTTCTTAGAATACTCTACTTGTTCAACGTCCGTTTCTTGATCGGCAGACTTAGCTAAGGCATATGAGGACTCTGATCCCTACGCTCAACCCAATCGCTACACGCATGAAGTTTCTTCAGATCAGCTGGGCGAATTCTTGAGCGAAGTGACAGGCAGAGTCTTGGGTAAAGGCTGCCTCATAGACGGAATATGCTCTAGCTTTAATGATTTTGATTTTTTGGGATGTCTTGACAGCAACTATGTATTACTAAATAGTATTTATTATTGTTTTATACCGGTGTTCACTAAGTTTGGGAAGTGTTCATGTTCTCAAATCATATTTTTCTTCATATATGAAAACTAATAGAACTAAGTCGACACATGATGCAGAAAACGAGTTGTGGAGTTAAAAAGTGATGGTAAAAAAGGCGGTTTCGAACGGCTTTTGGGATCAACATTTCGTCGCATGAGTTGTGGGATGTCTCATAGGGCATAACAACAATAGCCTGGTGATTCAAAGTGACCTTTTTGGGATGGTTAAGTGACCCTTTCAAGGGGTTAAGTGACCTCCAACTAGGGGATGAAAAGGGCACTTTGAATCACCTGGAGGATGTTCCTATCCCCAGGCATCAATCGTTATAGTCTCAGCGAAATGGATCACCTCCAACACGCATGGCATTTAGGTTCCTTTACTCTTCTCAGAAAGGTGATTTGGATCCTAAAAAGGCATGGTAATCGTGGTAGATGGTTTTTTTTTACCCATCATGAATGGTTGATTTTTTTTATAGGATCAATGTAGGTAAATGCCATTTTGGCTCAAGAGTCCTTACAGGTGTTCTCAGTTCTAAAGACAAAAAAGAGAAAAGAAATTCAAGATGTCAACTGAAGTGACTGGAACACCTATTGAAAAACCTGAGGATGAAACAGTGATCGAAAAGTCCGAGGGTGAGAGTAAAGTGCAAGAGCAGCAGCAAGGTGGTGAAGCTTCTGAGGCACAGAAGAAAGAAAAGGAAGAAGCAGAAGCTCAAAAAGATGAATCAGCCGTTGAGTCGGGGAAGATGGCAGAAGGACAACAAGAAAGAACCCTGACAAATCAAGCATTTAAGTACGAGTACTTCAGAAATGCAAAAGTCGAAGAGGCTGTGAAAAGTTTGGACATCCTTTATAAAAGAGAAGAATACCAAGGAGTTGGAGGTCCAGTATCAGAAGCAGTGGACGTTGCTTTGGGTCTTGGCAGGCTCGTGTTGGCTGGAGACAAGGATGCTGCAGCTGAACAATACATGAGAAATGAGAAGGAACATCTGAAGACGGCTATTGGAGTCATAAAGGATATCGAAAGCTTCGCAAAGGGATTTGGAGATATGGTGGAAGACGAATTTGTTCTTGACAGTGGAGAAGCAATGGAAGGTTACAGGTTCGTCAGGTATTTCGGATTGCTTCTTGATGAACTAGATGATGAATACCCAGATTGGGAAAATGAAGAGGAAGCAGAATTAAGAAGAGGTGGCAGCTTTTGATGAGGATTTTGAACCAACAGAAACGGTTCTGGTTTATAAAGAGAAGGAGGAGAGGAAGACCCGGTTCAGCAAGCCTGCTCAAGGATTGCCATCAGGAGAAGGTCCTTACGTCAGGATTTCTGGTGATACCTTGACTTTCAAGTCTGGAACAAAAATGGATGTGGAGAGGACTTGGGAGAACAGTGCGGCTGATGCAAAAGAAAGTATTTTTACTGGAGCCATGACAATGTTGGAGAATCTGATTGATCGTCATGGG
The DNA here is from genome assembly GCA_000507305.1 of Breviolum minutum Mf 1.05b.01. Taxonomy (NCBI): domain Eukaryota; class Dinophyceae; order Suessiales; family Symbiodiniaceae; genus Breviolum; species Breviolum minutum. The sequence continues at coordinate 6,710 of DF242965.1, read as the reverse complement.
TCAAAACTTGTTTTGGCTTTTGCAGCTGCATTAGCGGCATCCCACGAAGGATTTCGCACAACAAGGGCAGCTGACAATAAAGAAATTCATACCTTGATCACAGTGAATGACGGTCAGGCAGAAAAAAAGTACCGTTTGACAACCAACGAACTTCGTGGAGTCAAACTGGCATTGACTTCAATGTCAGAAGAAGGCTTGGTGAGCGTTTCAGATGACCGAATCTTCGGAAAGGCTTCGTTTCCCATGGAAGAAGAACCAGCATTTTTGAGAGGTCAGAATGCTGAAAGGAAGGAGAGATGGATGAAGAGTTACAACCTCAACCGAGAGGGTGCCTTGAAGCGCACAAAAGAGATGCTATACAGATCATAAGCAAAGCTGCTTCAAAACATTGCACACAAATTCGATTGGACCCTTGATGCGGTTGTTGAGATCATCTCAGGAAAAGAAAAAGCAGATGAGATTTCTCATCAAAAAAAATATTCCAGTCCCATCTGGAGGTTTCCTACAATGGTGGTACCCCCAAAACACCCCAAAATGATCATTTTAGTAGGAAAACCCATGGTTGTTGGGTACCACCATTTTAGGAAACACCCATCTAGCGGGCTTAGTAACTTTATCTCCCAAAATTCCCATGTTTTTTCTCAGTGTCGACATGTTGAAGGCCGCAGACGTTGTTTTTAAACCGCATCACATCGTGGAATGAAACATATGGTTTCCGGGGGTCGAGCTTTACCTATATAGTGGGTAGTTGTTTCAATATCCCATACCATCCATGGGACTGGTATATTTACCTACATGAAAACCATAAAAATCAACCAAATGTAGGTAAATATGCCATGCATGGATGGTATGGGTATGGTACATTGTACATGTATGTACATGCAATATAAATAAATTCGCTATAAATACGCCGTGTTTAAAGGTCTGTACCTCTCCGTAATTTTGGAACATTTTCAAAATGGGGGGAACCGGGAAGCGGGAAGTCGTCCGGAAAATTTTGAAATCACTAACTTTGCCCCAACTCCGAAACGCTGTTTCATTCGGGGAAATTACAACTTTACGTAGTTCATCCCAGGTGGTGGTTTGAAATATTTTTTTTCATTTTCACCCCTACTTGGGGAGATAATCTATTTTGACGAACATATTTTTTAAATGGGTTGGTTCAACCACCAACTAGAAATCAAATTTAAGATTTTATTTCATGCATGGTCTCTGAGCTGAGATAGCACATATGGCAGACGTTCGTCAACTTTGAACGTCAGCAAGAACCTAAAAGCTCGTTAAAAGTCGTGACAAATTGCTATATAACATCTACTCTCCAGGAAACTAACATATCCCCCAAAAATGGCATTTTGAAGATGATTTTCCTTTTCCCAAAGTGGGATATGTTAATCCCCTGGAGGGTAATCATATTCCAAAACATCATTTGTGAAGAAGGATGTTTTTCACTCCTGCATTTCCGCGAAAGGTCATCAGAAGGCGTTTAAGGACTTGATTAGAAAGACTCTTGGCACATTGGGATGGTGAAGATCTCTTGGTGTTTTCTTCTTGAAAGTTGGTATCACATTTTGTAGGCATCAACCGTCAGATTTTTTCAAAGAAATGACGACTGGGGTTTGAGACAATCACCGAAACGAAACCGAAACCGCCATAGGATACGCATTGAATCCGAATGTGAGGGGATTTTTTTATAGGGAATTGCTCCGGGATTCCTGAAGCTGAGAATTTGAAAAGGACCTGCACTATAGTGCACTCTATCAAGGTCTATGTTGGGGCCAAGAAGATATTGTTTGATATCCCAACTGATGCCTGAAAAAATTCCTACAGTATACCCTCCTGGGAACTAACATATCCCCTGAAATGTCAATTTTGAAGATGATTTTCCTTTTCCCCAGAGTGGGATATGTTAATTTCCTGGAGGGTATCCATCACCTTTTTTTTTGAGTACATCTTGTTTTATGCTTTGGCGTTTGATGTTACCCTCCTGGGAACTAATATATGTTTCCACCCCAGGGTATTCTTGAAAATGAGTTTCCTTTTCCCCTTTTTCCAGGGTAGGATAATGGATGTGGTTTTCACCTGTAAAATGTACATCCGTGAAAACTGCATGGATACCCAAAATGAATCAAAATGAAAATGATGGTTCGGAAAATGGTATACACCACCTGGAAAGTAGATGGCGCAACTGCCATGTATTGGTTTACTATGGCCCCTTACGAATCGCCACCTTTTTGGGAGTGGCTAGCCATCTACTTTCACCGCAGTGTAATGAAAACTGTTTCCACTTCCACCCGGCCCCTGCGTATCAACTCCTTGGGTTTTCGTTACAGGAAAAGAGGAACAACCTCACCGTCCGTTGGCATCATCGGTTCGGTCACCCGGAAGGGCACCAATGGCCAGCCATCACGCGCGCGTCCATGGAGGGGGGTTGATCATATGATACGTTGCCCAGATGCCAAGTTTTCCGTACTACTAATTTACTGGTACCATCCATGGGACTGGTTTATTTACCTACATTTTATATACCATATAAAATTAGCGATTCATTCATGTAGTAGGTAAATATGCAAACGTCCCATGTCATGGTATGGGGTCATGTTATTGTAACAGATGCCCTTACAGTAAGCAATGGGCGAGGTGTAGTACATCCACCACATCAAAAAAAAGGCCGCGCTTCTTAAGAAAATTCAACCAAAAAGCATTTACCCTCCCTGAAACTAATATAGCCCATGAAAATCCCCAGCTTTCCTGGTCAATACCATCAAAATGGTGGTCCATTTCCCAATGGTTATGCTAGTTTTCCAGGAGTTATTTACCATCAAAAGTGGTGTCAGAAAAAGCCATCCATAGTGTTTTAACTTCAGGATTTGGGAAGGTCACCTGACCTCAACTTAACGAAGGTTTTGCCACGGTTTTTTGCCGGAAAAAAAGACCTACAATTTTTTGAACTCAGCATAAATTGAACTCAGCCAAAAGCACAAAAGTATGTATATATATATATAATATTTATAATATATATATATATATACATACATAATTGAATGAATGGATCTCCGAAAATGATGGTGCGTTAGAAAAGGTCACTCTTCTAAGCTATCGCTATTCTTGAGGTATCGTATGGTATCGTTCAATTTCAGATGTTGTCTTTTAAGATAGATGTTAATTGTTTGAAGCGCACGGATTTTAATCTCGATTTTTCAGGACAGTGTAACACAGATTTTGGGGAATGAACACGGCCTACATGTCAGAAACTTAGACCTCGATTCGATGATGGTCTATTTTACACCAGCAAAGGTGGGATTTGTGCAGCCCCTAACAAAACAAACAGCTCGGCCAGCAAAACTGATGGGACAAGGAGACTACTTATACTAGTGACTTTGGGGAACAAGGTTGGCAGTGCAAGCTGGTGATTTTTTTGGGGTTTTGGGGAGTCCCACGAGGTGGGCCCCTACCAGTTAGAAATGGATGAAATGGGGTTACATCTCCTTTAAGTATAGGGCTACAACCCCTGTTACCCATTTATTAGGCCATTTATAGGGGTGAAATTTGATTCCATTTATAAATATATAGAAGGGGCCCAAATTCGTAGGATGTTTTCAGTAACATCTTCGGCTCAAAAAGCAACCAAAGCAACCCACCAATTTGCACCAAATCAACTCAACGAAAACACCAAGGTTGGGCCAAGAGTCTCTTCGAAACGAGATGAAAAATTGACGAAGCCTTTCGTTTTATATTCGTTTGGGTCGCAGGAATCTGCCACGGCTCGTGGTGTGACCTGTGGCCTTTTGTGGGTACATGTTCCAAGTTGACACTATGGAGAAGCCACCGCAGATGAGTCTTTCGTTTTAACAACTATGTTTTCTTGAAAATAGTGGGTTGGACTCCTAGGGTTTGTAGATATTTTTTATACATATATATAATTATATGTTTATATGTGCCATATATATATAGTATATTTCTAAATAATATGTGTGTACACTGTATGCAGTTGTCATTTTGTGAAAATGGTTATCATATGTTCTATCATCATGAGTTGCAAGAAAATCTTTGACACTTGGGTGGCATGGTGTCACCAGCACCTCGCCTGTGCCTCTTTGGAGAGGGGGCATCTCTGAATTGCTCAGAAACGGCAAAGGTTCTATGGGTTGATGGGATTCCCTGACGAAAAGCCCACCAATTTGGGGTGAACCCACCGGCAATTTTGGTCGCTTTAATATGCCCCCGGATGTTAGTTTTTGTATTTATACATGTTGAACCCCAAAAGACTTTCCCAAAAGTTTCCGTTTCATTTGTGAAGACAAAGCATGGTGAGTTTTTTTGTGTAGAAGGTTGATTTTTGGTTGTATTTTTTTTTCCGAAGATCACCTGTTTTTTTTCCTTAGAGCTTCGCATTAGTGACAAATACGATACTTCTTTTGAACATGTGGCCAAACCCATGCAATCCATGTATGGCATATTTCCCTACATTTGCCATAAGTTTCAGTCAAATTTAGCTAAATATACCATGCATGGATGGTATGGGAAACAAAAAAGAAAAGTGTTTAGGCTAATCAACCGTCTCTTGTGACAACATACCTTGTTTTCAACTTGGGGCTTGGCAGAATTGGTCCACTTGAAGGTCTACATTTTGGGATTATCAAGGATGAACCTGCCATGTTGAATTGAAGGTGGAGGCGGTGGTGCCATGTTTTAGTAAATTTAGTAGTTTGCTTTATGTTCATCACTTTTTTAGGGGGTTTTGGATGGTTTTGGTTTTAGCCCAGAAATCAAAGATTAAGATATATATATATATATATTCATTTATATATATATATTCGGGGTTTTGATGTCAGTTGTTGACTTGAAAACGATATGACAGGGGGTGGAAATGCCCGCCGTTAACCACTATCGGTTTCCAATTTGGTCCCATGTGTGGAGCGAAGTTGCGCCATTGACGGGTCCTTAGGCTTCCAAATTTTCCAAAATTTCAGGAGGTTTTTTTTTGGATCCCCAACAAAAACCTATCCCAAAATGCCAAACCTAAAACGCCGGTTTCCTTGGAACACTAGGGTGAACCCCCAAGCTTGTATATATATATATATTTATTTATTCATTTATATATACACCATTTTTTTTCAACAGCAAGACATGTTGTGGATATTTGCAGCTTGGGATCCATGTTGTTTTTTCCACCCATGGAAGCTTTGTCACCTTTGAGCAAATATTGGAGCAAATGACAGGCAGGTCCAATATCCTGAATTCAGTCCGTTTGCGCATGATAAAACCATGGCGACCTTTTGGATTTGACAGGATGCCAAGATTGAATTCGAAGATGGCATGGCTTCAGAACTGATAAACATGTACACCCCAGAAAACTAACATATCCCTTGAATAAAATGCTGCTTGGAAGACGAATTTTCTTTTGAAGTGGTACCTTTTCAGGTGACATTCGATGATTTTTGGGGGTGTCAGTTGTTACACCACTAGGTGACATCCTCAAAAAGTGTGGAAGTTTAGTTTTATGTACCCATATGCTCAAATGTATTCTCTATTTATTTGAATATTTGAATTTGGGTAGTTGAAGGCAAACACACCAAGAATGTTTGTTTGCTGTATCGTTTTGAAGTGTTTTTCTTGCCTGAATGCCAAAAGCAAGTTGCAAGATTGGTGTAGGCCCAAATTAGTAATATAGGTGAGTTATCTTTGCATCACCTGTTGCCATTGTTGCTATGGGCGTTTCCTTTGCTCGGAAGACTTGCTTAGCAGAAAAGTCTTTGGAGGAGACGAGATGAAAATCTATGCCGTTTCCCCATCTGTTTTGAGGAGATTGGCCGTTTTTGGATTCCCGTTTTCCATTTATCCAGCTACTAAAGCTCCAAGAATCAAGTGACCTTTTGATCACCAAAAAAACATACCTTCGGAGGGGATATATTAGTTCCCAGGAGGTTTTTTTAATGATCATTTTTGAGGAAGGATTCATATCCAATGGACTGATTGGACCCTGAAAAACAGCAAAATAGAGACTTCTCACCACTTTCAGGGTGTCACTGTGACACCTGTCGATCTAACTAAAAAAGTACCAAAACAAAACAGCAGGGCTGTGCCAACACAGACCGGAGCAACTGTTGTCCCAATCCACGTTTGGAAGTTTGGGCAACTTGGCAGGCCTTTTTTTCAAGAGTTGTTTGACCCTAAGGATCACTGGGATCTCACAACTGGTGGTTTGGAGATCCCAAACCCCTGCTATACACATCCAAACCCCTCTCTAGCAGGGTCCAGTGATTCTTAGGGGAACTGTTTTTTTTTGGGCATGTGAATGTCCACCCAACGATGCTTCAACTTTGTACGTTTGTTTCATGGTTGACGTAAGCTTCAATAGAAGTTTGCGATGGACAAACAAACATGTGAGCAGTGAAAAAAAAAACCTGGTTATTTAGAGTACATTGGGCTTTATACTACCAAGCTATGTCGGGATTACAATAAACCGTTATAAGGATCCCTGTTAAACTACCAATGTACCCATTTCAAACATAAAGAAAATCAGAATTCAGGACCGAAGTTTTTATCGAGTTTCCCTTGTGCTATATTTGGATATGTTTACATATATACAAATATAGGGGCCCGCCTAGACCCTTTAACAGTGGGTGGATAATTTGCTTATTTTTGATGAAGGGATCCCTATTACCCTTCACTAGACACTGTTCCAGTATTTAGGCAGGACCATATATTTA